>JAODAL010032468.1:0-46894 GCA_025379985.1 Phyllomedusa bahiana
CACCCCACCAAAAAAAACGTTAATTAACCCCTGGATGAAAATTGCGCAATGGGAATTTTGAGCAGCCCAAAAATGAAGGGGTATTTGTATTGAAAAAAACGCGGGTTTTCTTTAAATAAATTTCAACAGGAACTGGTTTTAAAATCCCATTGGAAATTGAAATGTATATGCGGGCGCACGGGGATTTCAGACCCAATACCCCAAAAAAAATTAGAAATAGAACTTGAGAGAAATCTCTGAGACAAGCTGAACCCCCAAGAAATCGTTTATAAAAAAAAATTAAAATTTTTTCAGTAAGAGCTATCAGCCGCGGCAGCACCTTCCCTGATCAGTACAGTGAGAGGATTGTGAGCTCCCGGCATCCCCCCCGGACTTATTTTAGTGCGGTGACGTCAAAAACCCCCGCCGGTTCTCTGATTGGTTCACCTCTGATTTGTCATGGGGCCCTATGCCCTTTTTCCTTCCCCCCCAGAGTGCTTTGCCCCATGAAAGCCTTTGTGCTCGCGGGCCCCATTTTTCAATAAAAAGCACATTTCCCTTTTCCCCAACGAATACCCCCAAAGTTGGGATTCTTTCCCGAACCAAAATTTTTTCCCTAAAAATTCTAAACAAAATTTCCACTTGGTTAGAAAAGTTTCGCCCATTCTAGATTTAATGGGTTTTTGCGCTCCTATTCTGATTGTTTTTTAATTTCCTTCTTTGGTTAAAGGGCCATCGGTGTCCAATTTGATTGGTAAAAACTTCCCCAAAAGGAAAAAAAAGGGGTCTTTTTGGGCTAAAATTCTGATTGGTAATACTCCTTTTTGGGTTTTTAAAGGGCAAACGGTCGCCCCAAATTCTGATTGGTCAAAACTTCTCCTTTAGGATATAACGGGTTTTGCCCACTCCTATTCTGTTTTGGCTGGCTTCTGCCGACCAATGAAAATTTGTTTCCCAAAATTTTAAAAATTACGGGTTTTTCCCCGGCAAATCTCCTATTCCCAATTCTTATGTGGGCCCCAAAGTCTCGGCGACAAACGCGTTGTTCTGGATTAAAATTTAAAAATTTATGTTTTTTAAAAAGGTTTTCAGCTTTTTTTTTTTGAGAATTTTGGGTACAACAAATTTAAAAATAAATTTTTTTTTTTCATATTTTCCATGCCGACGGCGCTGGGGGAAGCCGAAAAATTGCTTTGGGCCGATTTTCTCCTTTAACAAACAAGGGGAGAATTTAAGCTCGGTTTGATTGGCTGGGATACCCAAGCCCCCGTTTGCTCAGAAATCAGCTTTTTTCTGTCTTTTTACTGTTTTTTTAAAAAACTGCCCCCCGCCTTTGATTTTGATTGGCCCAAACTTTCCCAAAAGGAAATAAAAAGGGGTTCTTTGTCGCTCCTATTCGGGATTCCCCGAGAACCCCGCCCCCGCTAGCTTAAACCCCAACCCCAACTCTTTTCTGAAAATTTTTACTGTTTTTTTGAACTACCCCCCCGCCTTTGGGTTTTTTGATTGGTAAAAAACCCGCCCTCCAAAGGTTTTTAATGGGTTTTTTGTCGCTCCTATTCTGTTTGGGCCGAGATAGCCAACCCCCCGCTAGTCAGCCAATCAGCTTTTTTTTGCATTTTTACGGGTTTTTTTAAACTGTCCCGCCTTTGATTTCTGTTTGGGTCAATCCCTATCTAAAGGGCTAAAAAAGGGTTTTTCCCATTTTGCCCGTTTCCTTTTCCGTTTGGGCCCGGTTCTGCCGCCCAAAGGGAGAAAGCTTTGAGAATTTGAATTACTGTTTTTCCCGGGAAATTTCCCAATATTTTAATTTTGATATTGCGCCGTTCTAGTTTTTGGGGAAATTTTTGTTTTTTTTTTAAAATGTATTTTTTATTTTTTGCGGTTGGGGCTCTTTTCTGATAATTTTTTCCCGTTTAAAAAGGCGATTTTTTCGGAATCATACCAAGCCCGCACGGGCGGAGCCCAGGATTTGTTGCGATTTCTATCTTCCTCGCATGTTCCGTTCTCGTTTGAAATTTTTGCCCCCCGCCGGACCCTTTTTGGGACCAAAAAAAAAACCAGGCCCTGCCTGTCGGAGGCCGAGCACGGGCATTGGCCTCGCTTTGACCGATCCCCATCGTACATGCCTCGGATTTTTCCGAGCGGCGCCGCTTTCCCCGCCCGGGAACGCCTTTTCCCAAAGGGCCCACCCCGGGCCTTGGCCGCCCGCCTTCATGAAA
This sequence comes from Phyllomedusa bahiana, assembly GCA_025379985.1. Classification (NCBI taxonomy): domain Eukaryota; kingdom Metazoa; phylum Chordata; class Amphibia; order Anura; family Hylidae; genus Phyllomedusa; species Phyllomedusa bahiana. The sequence goes on from JAODAL010032468.1 coordinate 2,202, forward strand.
GGGTTTGCACTGAAAGTGGTGAACGCTGCGCCTAACACCGGCATCCCTGGCCCGACAGGGGATTGGGCCCGGGGAGGCGGGGTATCCCGCCAAAAAAACGGGTAAAGCCCCGTTCATACTTGTCGCCCAAATTTGTGGCTGAAGCTGTTTTGGTCTCTGTGAAAACAGAAGGGTTGAGCCGGCCCCTTTAAAACCCCAAAACCCCAAACCCTTAAAACTCAGTTCGGGCCCAAACTGTAGTTTTTTAAATCCAATTTTGCCCCAATTAAAAGAAAAATAGGTTGGGGGGCCCCCTCCACTTGAGAGGGAACCCCAAACCCCTTTTCCATTCTGAAACAAGTGGGGTCCCGGGGACTTTTTACCATTAAAATAAAAGGGATTTTTTTGAGTACAGCAGGCGGGTTGCATTTTTTGGGACTTGTTACGGGTGCAAGTCCAAAGGGGGGGACCCCGCATTATTTTTAAAATCTTAACGTTAGCGATATGCCATCAATTTTCCAAAAAAAAAAAAAAAGGGGGAAACCCCTTTAATCTCAGATCCAACCCCAACTGTAACTCCAACCCTAACCCCAAGTCAAACAAAAACCTCAACCCTAACTTCAAGGCTACCCCAAAACCCCAAAAAAAATTTTTAAACTCAACCCCAATATTTATTTTTTGGGACAAAATATTTGGGTTTTACAGTGGGTTTTGGGAATTCTTTGTTTTACCCTTTAAAATTTTTGAAGGGAAAATTATTATGTTTAAATATTTTTAAAAACCCTTTAAAAATTATTTTTTTTTAAACTGTGATATGTTTGTGAAATTTTCAGGAGCAACTTGCAAAACTGTATGAAAAACAAATGCTGTTATGTGATTAGTGAAATTGATGTAGGAAATGGTGATGTCACGTAGCATTTTTGTATTGATGCAGATAGGCTGAAACAAGACCCCCTACAAGACGACTGTCAGTTACACTTGAAAGAGAACAAATCCTTCTTGATCCTAAACCTGCAATCAGAATAATTCCCGGGATCCTTCACATCAGTTAAATTAGCTAATTGAAATTTCGTAACCCCCCCAAAGGCCCCATAAAATCTCCCCGGGCGGGGGGTTTGGTTTACAGAAATTTAACTAAAGGGAGAAAAAAAAATTTTTGTGTAAAAGGCCCTTTTTAGCCCCCAATGCAGAAATCTGAAAGGGAAACCCCAGTCATTTTTTTTTTTACTTTAGTTTTTCTTGGGTGGCATATGGGGGTTTGGTCCCACCAGCCATTGTGCCCATTGTCCCTCCCAGTTTGGGGTGGGAGAAAATGACAATTCATTACTGGGGTTTATTGTAAATGTGCTTAAAAAACCACAAATGGGATTAAAAATTTTATTATATTTTCCCCTTTCCATGTGTATACCATTTTAAATTTGGAAATTTATTTTTTATATTGTCATATAGTGGAAAAATTGAGAAATTTTTGGGCATTGGATGAAACTATTTTTAACTCTTCAAGAAGGACGTCTCCTGTGACCCCCCTGATTTCGGGGGTTATTTTTTGCTTCTATATTGGATAAAGTGCTGTAATCACTTTTAATGTGATTAAACCTGAGCGGGTTTTGGGGCCCCCTATGTGGTCTCTATATGGGGTGTTGTAGATTAAAAAACCCTGAGTGGTGTCTGCCCCTTCTATGTGGTCTCTATATGGCAGTGTTGTAGGTTATACCTGAAGCTAAATACTGACCCCCTATTGGTCTCTATTTGCCCGGTGTTGTAGGTTATACCTGAGCTGGGGGTTGATTTTCCTAGTGGTCTCTAAAATTCCCGGTGTTGAAAGGTTAACCCTGAGCTTGTATTGACCTTTTATGGGGTCTCAAAAGGCAGTTTTTTTGGGTTTATCCCTGAGGGGTTGTCGGAACTATTGGTCTTATAGGGGGGTTTGTTGTGGGTTTTCCCCTGAGTTGGTGCTGACCTCTATGGGGCCCTCTATATAAACGGTTTTGTAGGTTAAAAAACCCGAGCTGGTGCCCTGCCCTTTCCTATTTTGGCCCTTATAGGCAGTGTTGTAGGTTATACTGAGCTGGTTTTGGGGGACCACTAGGGTGGTTTTCCTATATGGGGGTGTTGTAGGTTAAAACCGGGAGGGGGTGTCCGCCCTCTGGGGTTCTCTTTTAGGGCGGTTTTTTAATTTATACCTGACCCTGGGTCTGTTTCTCTATGTGGTCTCTATATGGCGGTTTTTTGTAGGTTATCCCCTGACTGGTTTTCTAAACCTTTCTATTTTCTCAAAATTTTGGCAGGGTTTGTAGGTTTATGGGCGTTAGAAATGGCAAAAGTGAAATTGCCCCTGATTGTAAAAGTGAGGGAAAAACCTGCCCTTTGTGATAGGAGTTAAACTTTTTTAAACCTTTCTTGTTGGTGTTTTTTTTAGGGGGTGGCAAAGGGGGGTGCCCGGGGGGAAACTGGAGGTGGATTTTGTATGTGGGTTAGTGGTGGTGGAGGGGGGATATGGATGGGGCTACTTACCCAAATTTGGGCAAATTAAAAGGGTTTTTAGTGGGGAAAAAAAAAATTGTGTGAAAACAAAAAAGATAAAAGAAAGACAGATATTTTTACTGGGTATTAATGCGTACAAACAACATAAAAAAGTTTTTTTTTTAAAACACTCAAATTATGTGAAACAAATCCCAAACATAGTTTATTTGGGTTCAAGTTGGGTAGTGGCCCATTCAAAAAACAAATAATTTTTTTTCTATGAATTTTTTTTAAAAAAGGAAATACAAAAATCCGTTCCCCCCACCCCGGCATTAATGAAATAATGGGAAACATTTGTATTAGGAACTTTGGGTTTTATTTGCGGCGGTCTCCCTTTCAAGCCTAAAATTTGTCCAAAAGCCCTTTCCCTGGTCTTAACCCCCCGGGGGGTTTTTCCTTGGGAAAGGGACCCCGGGAAAGCTCGGGTTTAGGGGGAAAAGTAATAAAAAGAGGGTTTCGAGACGGGAATGTCTTTTTTCTCAAGCATCCCGCACAACGATTTTGGGCATTCCTTTTAAAATGGACCTCAACAATTTAAAAAAAAATTGCAATAAAAACAACGAGCGCTGCATCTACTTTTCAAAAAAAACCTTAAGGGGTAAGATTTTCAAATGCCTTTAGGGGCAATGAAACCATGAGTGTATCCCCAAAAGGGCCCCTCCTGCAATAGTTTTTCCCAACAATTTCGTCGGCCAAAAAGTAACCCTTTCCAGTAGCCCCCATTTTAATTTCGGCTAAACCCATGTCGCTCATTCAAAACCCCGTGGGGGGTAGAGAGGCTTCGCCGTATCTATTGTCCTCATCTCTATGGGTACCCCCTTTTTTTATATATTGGCGAAAAAACCGATCTTTGTTTATTAAGGGAATTTTTTTCCGCCTGTGGGTTTGCCCTATGTACGTCTTCCCCCCTTGGGGATTTAAAACATTTACACCACATTAAGGCAATCACATGGTTTTGGAAGCCACGGATTTTAATGGGGGGCCCTTTTTTGTAGGATGTGGAAAAATGGGCCCTTTTATAAAAGAGGAACAGTTTTGGCAGGAAAGGGAAGCAAAGGTGCCAGGGGCCGTGTGGAATTTTTTTACCCCCATCTAATTACTCTTTTTTTCAAAGTCGGATTCCCAATTTTAAATTTTTGGCCCAAGTTTTTTCCCTTTCCTTAAAAAACCCTTTAGGGGTCTTTTTTAAAAAGATATCCAAATTTTGGGGTCGGAAATTTTAGTATTTTCCAATTTTTAAAATAGATTTTTTAAAATTTAAAGGGTTTTTTGGGCTTTCCCTTATGAGATATTAAGCGAATCGCTTTATCAAACCTTCTTAATCTTAGTTTTTAACGACCATGCGGGTATACCCGCAACTTCAAATTTCCCCCCCTTATAACTTTGCCCCATCACAGCCCCCGGGTCAAAAAAAATTTTTTTTAAAAAGGTTTTTTTCCCTATTTTTTTTAAATATTGTTTTTCGTTTTTAAACAAATTCGTCTTGGGGCCCCTATAAATTGCGATCTACAAATTCCTTTTAAAAGTTTTTTTTGGGGGGAAAGCTGGCTATTTTTTTTTTTTGTAGCAAGTTGTTGCAGTCTGTCATTTTTGTAAAAAAAGGGGGGGTGCTAAGTTTTAAATTTCTACTATTATCTTTTTTCAAAAAATAAAATCCGGTATGTAACCGCATCTCTACCTTAGGGGAAAAGAAAATTTTTAAAAGAGGGTGTACTTTGTTGATCTAAACGACGAAAAGGGGCCAACTCTAAATTTTGACCCCCGAACCAAAAGGGTGGAAAGACGTCGTCGACTATCTGAGCCAGCATGTGATCGAGGGTACAGGGCACTTTTTTGACAAATTCTCTTTCAAAGTAATTTCATAAAATTTTTAGCATAGCTGGGGGTACCGGGGACCCCATAGATGTCCCTGTAGTTGAAGAAAAAACGCATCCCCAAAAACCGAAAAAAAATTTTGAATAGGATCAAATCCAAAACTGCATTTAAAAAAATTTATTTCTCTAATTTTAAAGTTTGGGGTCGAAACATAAAGCCTCTCTAAATGTGAAACCTTCTTACTTTTTGGGGTTTTTGTGAACAAGGACCCGGGAAAATCCCCAAAATACATAAATAAGTTACCCCTTTCCCTACAATCAATGCCCCCCCCGTCTCCCAAAAATTTGGCCCGTTTTTTTCCTGAAGATTTTTTCTGATCCCCCTTAACAATTTTTTTGTAAGTTTTAAAATTCTAAATACACCCCCAAAGGGGTTTTAACAAAAGACCCCATCCCCGGGCACGATGGGCCGTCCGGGGGGGGGGGGGGGGGGATTGAAGGGGGCTTATGGGTTTTTGGTACCATATATAAATAGGGCTCTTTGGGGGTTTAAATTTTTGGGTTTGAAGTTTTTTTAACTCGTCTATTTATTTTGCATAACAGCATCCACAAAACCATTTCAATTCTTTCCCCTAATTTCCTTTTGGGGGGGTCTGATTGTTTAATTTTTTTTTAAAACCCCCTGGGGGCCCCCAAATTGTGACAAATGCCTCTTTTTAATACTTATCGTATCCTTTAAAAAATGAGGGGTCCCCCTTGTCTCTTTCTTAATGACAAGGGGGGGGATTTAGGTCTTAATTTGGGAAAAAGAAACCTGTTTTTTCCCCTTGGGGTAAAAAATTAAATTTTCCCCTTTTCCCCCCGCTTGTCTCTTTCCCCAAAAATTTTTTAACCCCTTGGGAACCCAAATTTTTGAAAAACATTTTGCAGCACTATTAACCTCAGGATCAAAATGACTTTTTGTTTTTTTTAAAATTTGTTTATTTCCTTTTTTAGACACTAAAGGACTTTCCCCTTTTTCCCGTTTAAAAAAGGGATTTTTTTAAACTAATTTTCTACAAAACTTAAGAAGTCTTTTGGGGAAATCAAATAGGTTAGTCTCCTGGGTGGGGAAAAAAATTTAGCCCCTTTTTCCAAAAACAGCTTGTTTGGGCGGGGGTAAAAGACTTAGAAGAAATGTTACATATTATTAAAAGGGTTTTAAAATTTTTTTTTGTTCCTTGTACCCCTCCGAATTTTTAAATGGTCATGTTCTTGGAAGGCTACTCTTTCTCCATTTTGGGTCTGTCCATGTTTTTCTACCTCTTTTTAAAAAATCCCGATTATTCTGGCTTCCCCCTTGGCTTCCTGTGGATCCCATCAGATTTTTTTCTGTACCTGATTAAAACATATGGTTTGGTATTGCCTTCTATTGCATTTCCCTATTTGTTTTTTCTTCCTCCGCCCCGGGATACACCCTTTTTTAAACCCCATAGTTTTTTAAACCCTCTCAAATTTCTTAAGTTTGTTCTTTGGGGAAGGGATAGTTTTTTAAATTTTTCCAAGTATTGACAATTCATGATTTGGGTTTTTGTGTAACTTCTGCGGTAAATAAAAAGTTTTAATTCTTCATCGAAAAACTTTAAATTTTTTCCTCACCCCCTTCTATCGCTAGTTGCAGGTGTTTTTAACCCGTCAGATACATGAGGTCGATGGAAAAAATTTTTTGCTGGGGGGCTTTCCCAAAGGTTTTTTTTTTTTGGGGGGGGGGGGTTATCCCGGGAATAGTATTTGGCTTTGGGGGTACTTTTGAGACCCCCTCGGGTCTGAGTGGGTTTGGCCCCCTCAGAAATTTTGTGCCCATTAGTGCCCAAAACTTGGGTGGAGGGGAAGACCCAAATTTATTATAGGGTTTTTGTCAATTTTTGCATAAAGACCACAAATGGGATTACAAAGATATATATTTTCCCTTTCGTGTGTGTACCAGCTTAATTGGTAATATTTATTATATTGTCATATAGTGGAAAAATTGAGAATTATTGGCAAAAGATGAAAAATAAAGTTAACTCCCTCCCGAGAAGGTCTCCTGTGAGTCCCTTTATTTCAGGGGTTATTTTAAATTCTATAAATTTGGGTCAGTGCTGTATTTACTGTAATGTTTATGTGACCCGGGCTTTGGGGTGGGGGCCATTTTGGTCTCTATATGGTGGTGTTGTTTGAATTTTTACCTGAGCTGGGTTTTGACCTCCCATTTTGGGTCTCTATTTGTTTGGGGGTTTCCCCCGAGCTGATATCTGACCCCCTATGTGGTCTTATATGTTTGGTGTTGTTTGGTTATACCTGGCTGGTGTCTGACTTTATGTGGTTTTCTATATGGCCCGGGGTTTTAGGTTATACCCGAGCTTTGTGTCCCGAAACCCCTATGTGGGCTCCCCTTTAAAGGGGTGTTGTAAAGGGTTAATTTCCTGACTGGGGTCGGACCACTATGTGGTCTCTATATGGCGGTGTTTTTAGGTTTATACCTGAGGTTTGGGGGTCTGACCCCTATGTGGTCTCTATATGACGGTGTTTTAGGTTATACCGAGCGGTGTCTGATTATGTTGTTTTATATGGCGTGTTGTAGGTTATACCTGAGTGGGGTCGGCCATTTGGGGTTTATATGGGGTGTTGTAGGTTTTTACGGTGGTGTCGACTCTATGTGGGCACATGTGGCGGTGTTGTAGGTTATACTGAGTGGGGGTCCGACCTCTGGGTCTCTATATGGCGGGTTTTAAAATTATACCTGAGCTGGTGTTTTTTATGTGGTCTCTAAAATGGCGGTGTTAGGTTATACCCGAGTGGTGTCTGACCTCCTTTGGATCTATATGGGGTGTTGTAGGTTAAATGGCGTTAGTATAGTGGCAAAAGGCACTTTCCCCGATTGTAAAAGTGAGGGAACACCCGACCCCGTGATAGGGTTACCTTTTACTTTCTTGTGGTGTTTATTTTAGGAGGTGGGAGGTGTGCCCAAAGGGGAAACTGGGGGTGGAAAATTGTATGTGGGGGGTGGGGGTTGGGGAGGAGGATATGGTTGGGCTACTTACCTTTTGGTCTATGATATTTTTTGGGGTGACAAATGTGTGAGCCAAACATATATGGGGATAACAGATATGGACTCGGTATTTGGTATACACATACAGTTTTTTTTTTTCAACACTCTTTTATGTGAAACAAATCCCAACATAGATACTTGTATCAATTTTAAGTAAATGGCCATTCAAAAAAACATATAATTTTTCTTAAATTTTTTTAAAAAAAAAGGGCCGACTTTAATCCGTTCCCCCTGGGCCATTAATGCAATAATAGCAAAAATTTGTAGAGGATCCCTTAGGTTTTAGTTGCGGGGGGTTTCTGCCTTTCCCGCTCCCAAAGTCCATAAGCCCTTCCCCGGTCTTAACCCCCGGGGGGGTTTCCTAGGGGGGGACCCCAGGGGGGCCCCTTGGGCACATTTTAAAGGGACTTTTTCGAGCGGGATGTCTCTTTCTCAACATGGGGCACAACGATGTGGGCATTTTTTTTAAAGGGAATGCAACCTCAACAATAAAAACAATAGCAATAAAAAAAAACGAGCGTGCTTTACTTAAAAAACCCCCTTAAGGCAAAGGGATTTCTTTAAAATGCCTTTGGGTGAAGTGAATCCATAGAGTGAACCCAAAAAGGGCCTCTTTTTGCATTTTTTTTCTAACTTTTCTGTGGGCTCACAAGCCCCTTTCCAGTATGCCCCCCATTTAAATTTGGGGCCTAAAACGTCCTCATTCACCCAGTGGCGGCTAAAAGGGGTTTTCCCCCCTACTTTTTCCCTCATCTTTTTTTAAATCCCCCTTTTTTTTTTCTTTATATTGGGAAAAACCCGATCTTGTTCATTAAGGCGAATTTTTCCCTCCTAGTGGTTTCCCCTATTAGGCTTCCCACTGGGAAATTTAATAGTACACCAAATTAGGGCTACCCAAAATTTTTGGAACCCACGGATTTTAACGGGGGACCCTTTTGTGGGAAAGGGGGAAAATAGGGGCCCCCTTTTAAAATTAGAGGAACAGTTTTGGCGTGTGGCACGCAAAAAGTGCCAGCCCGTGTGGTTTTTTATACCCCCACTTTTTCCTTTTTTGCAATGTGGACAATTAATTTTTTCCCCCAAAGGGTTTTTTCCCCTTTTCCCTAAAAATCCATTTGGGGGTTTTTTTAAAACGATATCCAAATTTGGGAAATCGGATTTGTAATTCCCCCAAATTTAAAAAGGGGGGAATGATCTTTTAATTTAAAAGGTTTTGAATGGGAAACATATGTAGATATATAAACAAATCGTTTTATCATCCTTCTTAATTTTGTTTTTAACAGATCCATGCAAATTTAATCCCTGCCTTCAAATCCCACCCTTATAACTTAAAGCCCAAATCATAGCCACCTCAAAAAATTTTTTTTAAAAGTTTTTCCATATTTGTTAAAATATTGTTATCTTTTTGAACAAATTGGGTCTGGCCCGAAAAAATTTGGGCGATTTTAAAAAATGCCTTTAAAATTTTGGGGGGCCCATGCGGGCTTTTTTTTGTGAAGCAAGTTTTTTGCAGTCGGGCATTTTTGTAAAAAGGGTGGGCCTAAGTGTATTACAATTTTATCTTTTTTCACCAATACACCCAGGTATGAAACCCCCTCCTACTCTTAGTGTTTAAAAATTTTTTTAATGGAGGGGTGTCTTGGTTGATCTCACCGACGAAATGGCCCCAAACTCTATTTTCGCCCCAACCCCGGGGGAAACGTCGGGGACTTTTCCCTGAGCCAGAAATGTGACTCGAGGGTTTCCCGGGCATCTTCTTGAAAAATTTCCCTTTTTGCAAAGTATTGCAAAATGTTACAAAGGGGGCTCCCCGGGCCCCATTGATGTCCCCCGTAGTTTTAAAAAAAAACGCATCCCCAAACCCGAAAAAATTCTGAGTAAGGATCAAAAAACCCAAAAACTGCCCTTTAAAAAAATGATTTTTTCTATTTTGGGGGGTTGGGGGCGAGGGATAAAGCCTCTTCACTCTCCCGAACCCCCTTTTAATTTGGGGTACTTTTGAACAAGGACCCAACATCCAAAGTAATAAATAAATTTTCCCCCGTACAATCAATGCCCCCCACAGCTCTCAAAATTTGGCCTTGCCTAAGATTGTTTGACCCCTTTAAAAAATCTTTTTTAAGTAAGGGAAACTAGATACACCGCCAAGGGTTTTTTTAAAATAGACCCAAACCCGGACACATGGGCCGTCCGGGGGGGGGGGGGGATTTAAGGGATTATGGGTTTTTTGGCCCTATATAAAATAGGGATTCCGGGGGTTAAATTTAGTTAGAAGTTTTCTAGGCCCTTCGTTATGATCCCCCCGGGTAACAGCACCGACAAAAAACCCTTTCAATTTTTCCACTAATTTCCCTTAAAGGGGCTGATTGTAATTTTTTGTAAAAAACTGGGTCCTCAAAATTGTGAACCCCTGCCCCTTGTAATATTTCTATCCATAATAAATGAGGCTCCCCCCTTGGGCTGCTTTTTTAATGACAAGGGGGGGATCGGTCTTAATTTGGAGAAGAGCCCCGTTTTTTTCCCCCTTGGGGTAAAATTAATTTCCCTTTCCAAACGCTTTTGGGCTTTCCCAACCCCTTTTGGGGGCCCCTGTGTAAAACCAAATTTTTGAAAAACATTTGTGCCACTAATTTAAACCCCAGGGGTCAAATGACTTCTGTTTTTAACTTTGTTTATACCTTATCAGGGGCCCAAAGGCTTTTTTTTCCCGTGAAAAATGCATTTTTTAATCTAATATTTCTACAAAATTTTAGAAGTCCGTGGTGAAATTTAAAAAGGTTAGTCCCCCCGGGGGGGGGACAAAAATTTTGGGCCCTTTTCCATAACAGTTGTTGGGGGAGGTGTAAGAGACTTAGAAAAATGTTAACCCTAATTATAGAGGGTTTAAAGGTTTTTTCCGTTTTGTACCCCTCCGAAATTTAAGTGGTTTTTGTTTTCTTGGGAAAGGGTCCCTTGCCCAAGGGGATCTGTCCATTTTTTACCTCTTCTAAAAAAAACCCGATTAAATTTGGCTTCCCCCTTGGGTTCCTTGGATCTATAAAATTGCTATTGTACCCGATGACAATAGTGGTTTTGGGCCCTAATCCCTTCTATTGCGATTCTATCGGGTTTTTTCTCCTGCCCCTGTATAAAACCCAATTAAAACGCATAATCCTTTTTTTTTCCCCCTCAAATTTTCTTAAATTGTTCTGGAGAAGGGATAGTTTAAAATTTAAACCCCTAGTAGTTGACAATTTATGATGGGTTTTAAATGTACACTCGCGGTCCCATTACGTTTGAAAATTTTCCCTCCCAAATTTTTTAAATCTTCCTTCACCGTGTCTTTCGCTAGTTGCAGGGGTTTTTTCAGTCAAAACAGAGGTCGATGGAAAAAATTTTTCTGGGGGGGCTACCAACTTCTTTATAAATTGATATCATCCGGTAATAGTATGGGTGGAAAGGGGACTTCTGGACCCTCGGATGGTGCCGCTTTGATGTATCTGTGGGGTAGTGGCATTTGGGGCATTTGGTAGGGGGCCTTTTTTTTTTAAGTGTTCAAGCCCCCTGCTAAATTAGTCGGTGCTTCTCCTCCCGCTTTTGGGCCCATCAACCCAGCATTTTTGCTTGTTTCAAAAAATTATTTATTTACTTTTGTAAAACCCCAAAAGTTCTGCCCGGTTTTCTGTGCTCCTGGCGACCTCCTCAAACGACATTCCTGTCGATATTACTTATAGTTTAAATCGTGGCAAAAATGAGAGATAGACAGTCACTTATATGGAAGAACTAGCCACTTTTTGTTTACAAAAAAAATTCAAACATCTCTTGGTTTTCCTGAGGGGCACTTTTAATAAAAGAAACCCCCCGCTTGTTGTTTTTAATTTCTGTTTTTTTAATTGTTTTAGTTTAATTTTCTTTAAAAGGGAAAGCCCACCAATTTCCGTTGGGGCCATTTCATGGGGAAAGAGACCTTCCCGTCCCCCGAAACGGGCGCTGGGGAACGGCGCCTCCCCAGCTCCCCGGGGTCCCTCCTAGGAAAACCCCGGGGATTAAGACCGGGAAGGGCTTTTTTGACATTTTAAACTGAAACGGGAAAAAGGAACCCCCCGGGAAACTAAAACATTAAAATTCCCCACTACTAAGTTTTCTATTTTTGCATTAATGCCGAGGAGAAAAGGATTATGTTAAGGGCCTTTTTTTAAAAAAAGTTCATAGAATAAAGTTTTTAGTTTTAAATGGGCCCCGGGCTACTAACTTATACAAAATATCTTTGTGGGGTTGAAGTTCCTAGGTCTTCCCAAAAGGATTTCTAGGTTTCAAAAAGTGGCTAGGGTTTTTTCATTTAAGGGACCCGTTATCTCTCATTTTTGCCACAAAATTTTTAAATATAAGTTTTTAAAAACGAAGAAATTTTCTTTGAAAGGGGGTCCCAGGAGCACAGAAAAACCCGGGGAAACTATTTTGTTTTTTTCGTTTTTGAAAACTCAATATTTTTTAAAACCCAAAACCCGAAAAAGCGGGTTGAGCTGGGACAAAAGCAAAGGATGAAGCAAAAGACTAATTTTTTTTACGAGGCTTGAACAAGCTTTTAAAAAAAAAGGGGGGCTAGCCTATGTTTTCCCCTGCCACTAAAACCCCACCCGAGGACATCAAAACCCGCCGGGTCCCGGGGGGTTTTCAGAAGGGCCCTTCCCCCGTATTATTTTCCGGGGTGATACAAGTATAAAAACGTTTTGGGATGCCCCTTAGCAATAAAATTTTTCCATCAACCTCCCTGGGATCTGACTGTACCACCTGCAACTAGCGAAGACCCCGGTAAGGGGAAATTTAAAGAAAATTCGATGAAGAATTCAAAAAAAATATACCCCCAGAAGTGTAAACTAAAACCAATCAAATTGTCAACTACATGGAAAAGTTAAACATCCCTTCTCCAGAACAAACTTTAAAAAATTTGAGAGGGATACCAAAAGGGCTATGCGCTTAATAGGTGTAACTTTGGGGGGGAGGAGAAAAAAAAACGATACGAATCGCAAAAAGAAACAATTTTGACCGAAACCACTATTTTCAACAGGTACAATGAGCAATCTGATAGATCACAGGAAGCCAACCGGGGGAAATCCCGGGAAAAATCAGGTTTTTTTAGAAGAGGTGACAACTGGACAATCAAATGGGGCAAAAAGGAGCCCCTTTCCCAAACAACAGGACCACCCTTTAACAGAGGGGGAAAAAGGCCCCTAAAGAAACTTTCCCCCCTAAATATGTAACAAAATTTTTTCTAAGTCTCTTACCCCCTCCCAACAAACTGTTATGGAAAGGGGCCCCAATTTTTTTCCCCACCCAGGAGACTAACCATTTGGGTTCAAACCCCTGACTTCTATTTAATTTTTGTTTAAAAAATTAGATTAAAAATGCATTTTTCACGATAAAGAAAGTCCTCTAGTGGGCTGATAAGGGATATACAAAGTTAAGAAAAGAATCCCGTTTTTATCCTGAAGTTTTTTTTTGCTGCACTAAATGTTTTCAACAATTGGTTTCACAGGGGGTTTTCAAAGAGTTGGGGGGGAAAACTAAGCCCATGGGAAAGGGGAAAATTTTTCACAAAAGGGGAAAAACCCGGCTTTTTTCCAAATTAAAAACCGATCCCCCCCTTTTCCCTTAAGAAAGCAGACAAGGGGGGGCCTCAGTTTTAATGGATACTGATAAGTAGCTACAAGAGGCATTTTCACAAATTTAGGACCCAGTGGTTTATAAAAAAAAACAATCAACCCCTCTAAGGAAAATTTTGAAGAATTGAAATGGTTTTTTTTCGGAAAGCTGTTTTTTTCAAGGGGGTCAAGACGAACGGACAAAAAAAATTCAAACCCAATCTAACCCCAGATCCCTATTCAAATTGGTACCAAAAATCCCTTTAATTCCCCCTTTTTTCCCCCCCCCCCCCCGGCGGCCCCAATTTTGTCCAAACGGGGCCCATTTTGAACCCTTTTGGGGGTGTATCTAGATTTTTACTTACAAAAAATTTTAAGAGGGATCAGAAAAATCGCAGGAAAACCCGCCAATTTTTTAGAGCTTTGGGGGGATTGTTGTAAAGGGGGTAACTTTTTTTATGTTCTTTGGAGTCGGGTCCTTTTTCCAAAAATCCCATAGTAAAAAAGGTGTTTAGGCGTGAGAGAGGGTTTAAAGCCTCGACCCCCAAAATTTCCAATAAAAGGGAAAACACTTTTTTTTAAAGCCCGTTGTTTTTTTGATCCTTACTCAGAATTTTTTTAGGTTTTTGGGGAAAGCCCTTTCTTCTTTTAACTACAAAAGGGGCACTAAGGGGGCCCCCCGGGAAACCCCCCCGCTATGCAACATTTAAATGCAATACTTTTAAAGAGAATTTTGGGCCCAAAAAAAGTTCCCTGTACCACGGTTTTACATGCGGGGTCAGATACGTCAACACGTCCTTTCCCCCCCTGGTCCCGGGTTTAACATAGAGGGGGGATAAAATCGCGATGAGGGGTCAACCAATTTCCCCTCTAATTTTAAAATTTTTATCACAAAAAGGATGATGCTTACATAAACCCGGGTATTGGGGGAAAAAAGATCATAAATAAACAATACCATAAACACCCCTCTTTTTAAAAAAAATGCAGACTGCAACAATTTGCTAAAACAAAAATAGCCGCATGCCCCACAAACTTTTAAAAGGGTTTGGGAATCGCAATTTATAAAAGGGCCAGAAAGAATTTGTTTTAAAACGATGAACCCAAAATTTAACAAATAGGGGGAAAAAATTGTTTTTAAAAAATTTTGTTGAGCGAGGGTATATAGGGCCCGAAATTATAAGGGGGGGATTTGAAGTTTTTAGGGATACCCCGCATGGGCTGTTTTTAAAAACTAAGATTAAAAGAAGTTATAAGCGTTTTGCTTTATAATTAACTCCCTATATTGGGGCCCCTTTTAACTTTTAATTAAAAAAAATTTCTTAAAAATTGGAAATCTAAAATTTCCATCCCCAAATTTGGGGTATCTATTTTAAAAAACCCCTAAATGGATTTTTAGGGAAAAGGAAAAAAACCCTTTGGGGGAACAATTAATTTGATCCGACCTTGCAAAAAAGGGGGGATTTTAGGGGGGATAAAATCCACAAAGGGCTGGGACCTTTGCGGTTAAACTGCCAAAAATTGGTTTCCCTATTATAAAAAGAACCATTTTTTCACATCCTAAAAAAGGGGCCCCCAGTTAAAATTCCCTTGGGTTTCCCCAACATGTGATAGCCAAAAAGTTTGGGGTTTTCAGGGTTAAATGCCCATGTGGAAGACGTACATAGGGGGAAACCACTAAGCAGGGAAAAATTCCCTTTAAAGGGAAAAAGGGCGGGTTTTCCACCAATATAGAAAAAAAGAGGTACCATTAAAAGATGGGGCAATAGAAAACGGGAAAACCCCCCTCTAAACCCCCAAATGGTGAATACACATAGTTTAGGGGCCCAATTGAAATTGGGGTATAAATGGGAAAAGGGTTTCTTGTGAGCCACCCAAAATTTTTAAAAAACTATTGCAGAGAGAGGCCCTTTTTTGGATACACTTTTAAAGGGTTTACTTTCACCTAAAGGGGATTTAAAGAAAATCTTTCCTTTAAGGGGTTCTTGTAATAGATGCCGCGCTGTTTTTTTTTAAAATTTCTTTTTTTTTTATTGTTTAAGTTTCATTCCCCCTTAAAAAAAGGGAAAGCCCACATCGTTGTCGCATTTTCTTGAGAAAGGGGACATTCCCGTCTCGAAACGTCGCTGTAAAGACGTTTTCGCCCTAAACCCGAGTTCCAGGCGTCCCTCCTAGGAAAAACCCCGGGGGGATTAAGCCGGGGAAGGTCTTATGGACGGGGTAGCAAAAACGCGACTCCCGAAAACTAAAACCAAGTTCCACTACTAATTTGCTTTTATTGTTTAATCCGGGGAGAACATGTATTTTTGCTTTTTTAAAAAAAAAAATTCATAAAAAAGTTATATTTTTTATGAATGGCCACTACTAACTTGATAAAGATCTTTGTGGGATTGAATTTCCCCTAGCTGTCCCAATGGGGATATTAGGTTTAAAAAAAGTGGCTGGGTTTTTTTCATAAAAGTGACACCCCTAAATTGTCCCCAGCCAAAAAAATGGTAAAAAAGTACCACCAAAATCCCATAATCAGGATTGGCACACAAAAAGTACCCCATCAGGGACAAAACTAGCCACATACAGTAAAGATCATAGTACAACACCACCCATATCCTACCCACACACAACACCAATTTCGCATGTTCCCCTACTGTTTATTTTTTCTTTATATCACTGGGTCGGGTTCAGGGGCCTCAGCCCCGGGGTCATCAGAGTATTTTAAAAAAATTTTTCCCCCCCCCAATGTATACCACGCCACATTCATAAATTGTGGGGGGAAATGGGGTTTTTTCTTCTAAACTTCGAAACAAACCAATTTTTAAAAAGAACCACATTTCCCCTATAGTTTCCCTTGGAGCGCCGTGGTTTTCTTGGGGAGGGATAATTTTTTTCAAGTACCAAATGAACACCTGTGACTGAGGCCCCTGAATTGGACCAAAATGTGATATGAACAGGGCATAAGACACTAAGCTACAGGTTATACTGGCTCCCAGGGCCCCCCTCCAATGCATCTGGGCACTGTAAAATACTAAAAAGCCCGGGTTATTGAGAAATCTTACCCATATGTTGTGAGTTTAAACCTTTTTTGTTTTTAATTTTTGACATCTGGAACAAGCAGACGGATGACTGCTTTAAAAGAAAGCCTTACACTGATTGGCTGAACCTCAACCAGTCAGTTTTAGCTTTAGTTTTGCACTCATTGAGGCTGTTGCACCCTGGGACATCTACAGGGGTGTCAATAGCGCAGTACGGGCAACTCCATCAACCTAATCAAAAAGGGCCCCTTGAAATTTTTAAAAAAAAACTATAAGGGTGAGGGCCCCCTTTTTTTGGTGTATGGGGGCCCCGAAAAGGGGTTTAAAAATCATGACGTTTCAGCCTAACACTATATGGGCAGCGTGGAGGCAGGAGCTTAGAATGATTCTTTTCCCTGCCTCCTCTACTGTCTGCTCACTCCTCACTTGCTGCTCCTGCTCACTCCTCACTCACTGTTCCTGCTCACTCCTCACTTGCTGCTCTTGCTCACTCCTCACTCACTGTTCCTGCTCACTCCTCACTCGCTGCAGTCGGCTAACCTTAAAGTCGCTCTGAAGCAAGGGGGGCAAGTTCTTCCTCCCCCTTCCACCCCTTTTTTCAAGGGCTTTTCTTCTTCCCTTATTTGCTTTGTTGTCGCTACACGCTTCCATACAGTGCTGTACCACCATCTTAAGCAAAATAAGCTTCTGGAGAAGAGCTCCCTGCTGAGCTACACCTTCGCAGCTTTCCTTACCAGCCGCTCTTGTTGGCTTAATTTTATAACCCGACTGGTGAAAGTTACAGCGGCTGGTGCCGTGTGTTTAATCTCGGGGGCCCACCAAAAAAACCTCCGGGCTCAAATGGGCCAGTCAATCGTCCCGACTACTCAATAAATGACAATGTGATTCTACAGAAGCGTAAACATGAAGATATTGTTTTTGGGAAACCCGATATTCTTTTTTAGCAAAATTTAATAATCTTTTAAAAATATTTTTCTCATTTACAAAACAAATGCTTATTTTACCTTTTTTATTAAAAAACCTTTTGGGCCAAAATCCTTGTGTGTTAGGACCATTTATCTTTAAAAAAAATTTTAAAAAATATCATTTTTTAAATTTTAAAAAGGGTTTAGCATCTGCCCTTGGAATATTATCAATTTACCAGGGCAGCTCCAAAGCGTAACTGAATTCTCAATGCATTCTAATTAATTTTCTTGTGAGTTTTCATTACTGCCTATTATTTTAAGCTCTTCATTAACCCTGCCGGTCTACCATGTACTTACAGTCCCATAGACATTAGAGGCGGTTTAACTGTACCCTGCAGAAACAGCAAAATAATAATGTCAGGATTATTAATGTTATTTTTTAAACAGTATTTTCTGGCAAAAAACAACACCTAATCTGTCTTCAGAATTAATTCAGAACAAGGCACAACACAGCATGTCTGATTCTGGTGTGTTTACAGAGGATAATTGCTCAACAAGGGAGTAAAGATATATTGACAAATATAACATTTTATATTGGGAAATGTGTTGCTGTTTTGTTCCTGTCATAATTAGGGAAAAGACGAAGAAGACCTAGCAATAGCATAACAAGCATTGATCCCGGTTGTGAATCATGAAATAGCAGGATTTTTACTCACTAGAGAAAGAAAAACAGATGCACACATGCTCGAAGCATTATTCATGTTAGTTGAATATACAGTTATTGAAACCCACAATATGAGAACAGTAAAACCTGAAAATGGCAGGAAAAATGACAAAACTGCTATTGTAATGGGTATTAAACAGATGGATACGATGTTCTTTCTAGAGGTGAGGTGCTAAGATGTGGTAGTCATGCTGCTTTGACATCTGACAATTTTAATTTTCCATCATTCTTTCTGAAAATATCATAAAAAGATCATACCTGCATAGGACTTGTAAGAGAAATGGTTGGTTAACTATTTGCCGACCGACTGTTGACTATAAAAGTTTGTCAGATTGGCGAACAATTCTGCATGGGCATTCTGGAACATTTGCAGAGTGCACAACTAAAATGTGCAAAGCTAAATGTGCAGATGCAGGAGCAGAGAGCCTGCTGTCAGCAGAAGCTAGGGTTTCCAATGAGAAGGCAGGGATAGTTTATTACTATCCCTACTTTCTCAATCGCTGCATATACAGTGCTCAGAAGCACTTCAGGTGCAATAAAGCCTTCAGGCTTTCTGCTTCCCAACTCTGGATATCGCATGACTGTCTTGTTAACTGCAGGAGCTGTTCGGTTTTAATAGACCCAGATCAACTCTGCAGTTAGTTCTGGCAGCTGTATTTCCCCTGTAAATGGGACTAACGTATCAGCCCCAGTTTCAGATGAAATCAAAGAAAAAAAAAATATGTGAAAATGCTTTTTCTGACCTTGTTGGGGACACAGTATGGAAAATAAAGAAAAAGAAAAAAACAAAAACTTAGAAACAAAAATTTAAAAAGTCATTAACACAGCCCAGACCACAATGTTTAGCCCTGTTCTTACAAAAACTTTTTTAATGCCAGAGGAGGCAGGAGTTCTTCCTCCTGTCTCTTCCACCTTTTTACAAGGTCTTTGCTCTCTTCCCTTATTTGCTGTGCTTGTCGGCTCACAGCACTTCTATACAGTGCTGTAGCCAACTATTCTTAAGCAAAGGATCAAGCTTCTAGAGAGAGAGCGCTCTGCTGATGCTGCATCCTTCGCAGCTTCTCCTTACGTCAGCACTGCTCTTGTTGGGTTAATTCTTAACCCGACAGTGAGTGCTTAGTAGATACAGCGGCAGGGGTCACATGTGCCGGTATTGGGGCCCACCAGAGAAACCTCCGCTGCTCCAGTGGACCAGTCTAATGCTGTCTAGACTACCTACAATAATGACAAGGTGATTCTACAGATCAACTCTGCAGTTAGTACTGCAGCTGTATTTCCCCTGCAACTGGGACTAACGTATCAGCCCCAGTTTCAGAGGAAATAAAAGAAAAGAAAATTATGTAAAAATGCTTTTTCTGACCTTGTTGGGGACACAATATGTAAAATAAAGAAAAAGAAAAAACCTTAGAAACAAAAATAAAAAAGTCATTAACATAGCCCAGACCACAATGCTTACCCCTGCTCTTAAAATTTTTTTTTAGTGCCACTTTTTTGCTCTGAAAAAAAAATAAAAAAGTATAATAACTGAGCATGAGATATCATTATAGTATTCAAACCCACACGTACTTAATGGGGTTTTGCCACCATGTAATGTTATATGACCGTGAGGAACCTCCAAAATGGGTATTATAAAATAACACTTTCTTATAAATATAATGTGATTACAAAAAGTGAAGACTCTTGAAGCTATCTGCAATTCTCATTCCCCCATTAGTTATGCCTTGAAAGCTATCCACTAGACACGACCAGATGACCAGAGGAGCATGACAGGTCCGAGCTTTTTGCGTGAAAACACCATCTTATCTGATTACAGAGGAAAATGAATGAGCTTTAAGCTGACAGGGAAGAAAATGCAGTCTATGAGACTGTGTCTTGCTGTATTAGTAGAATCGCACTAGTTGTACTGTTATTATTCACTTAAAGTTTTGAGACGCTTCCCTTATTCCTACACTCCTTTTCTCACGACGTCCCGCCTCTTCTCTCCCTGCAAGCCTTTTCATGACATACACAGGATTTGTTGACATTACTAACTTCCTGTGCTGATAAGTAGTAAGTAACTTGTGGTCTGGCAAATCCCCTTAAAGAAAAAAAAAGATAAATAGGCCTATAGGGTTTGTAATGGGTTAACTGTCAATGTCAGTACTGGGGAAAAATCTGGAGGCTGAGGAGGTATTTATTTTTATTTACTATTATTTACAAAGTGCCAACATATCCATAATTACAATCCCAAATTAAGGCACATTTTATACCATATCTATCTCACTGTCAACACTTAGAAATGCCCCTTTTATTAATGAACCTCTCACATTAATCCATTACATGGAAACATTTACTAGACATATTATGAAAACAGGACTGCTGAGAAATATCCACTCTCTTTGGTAATCAATTGGATGGTAGACAAGCCTAAAAGGTTCGCATCCACCTATCCCTCAATGTCAAGTGCAAGTTTGTCAAGACACGATCATACAGCTCCATTGTCAGTGCGTAAACAGAAAACCATGCACTGAGTTCTTTATTCCTGTGAAGAGTTGTGATTCAATTAGGGATTGTAACTACTTTAAATGGAAATCTGGATGTCATCACATCACATATTTACTAAATATACCAAAAATTCAAGACCTAGTTATTCTCCTCTGTTAAAAATTTAAAAAAAAACTTGTTAAAAAATTTAATTAATGGAAAAAGGTCTGCTTCAAAAAAATACTTCTCCTGACACTTTCTATCCTATTAAGAAACTTAATTTAAAAAAAGGCTCTGCTAGTTAAGATCAAAAAATTAAAAAAAACTTAATACACACGAAACCCCGTTCCCATGTCGCTGCTGCTTCCTATAATCCCTGCTGATGATGTAACATGCATTTGTCATGTGACATTGTAGCCAATCACAGTCTCCTCCTGTATGAATGTCATGTGACACGTGAGGCCAGTGACTGGCTGCAGCATCACATGAAACGAATATGAATGTTTGAAATCCAGTCAGTAGGCATAATTGGGAACTGTCAGTAGGGTTTGGAATGCTAAATTGGGATATCCAGAAGAGTTTCATTTTATACTCCCTGCCCAACCAGCTATCCTTTTTGACTTAAAGGGGTTCGTCTCACTCTCAAGATATTGCTTTTATATGTTTAAAGATCTTGAAAAAAACAAGTAATCTTTGGGGGTCATATGTGTCCATATATATGTAGTCTTACCTATTCCTAATATCTCCTCTTGTAGTGTGGCTGCAATTCATTCCTCAGTTCGCTAGCCACCTGTTTGATTTCTCCTGATGAGGCCTGCAGCACAAATTTGGTCGCTATAGCTACAGACCTGGATGTCCCTACAGCAAGCGTAATTGGTCACTGCAGGCCAGGCATAAGCCAGTAAACGCCGCCTTGAAAATCAGAATGAAACCGAGAAAACAGGACTTATGAAAGATGAATCAATGTAGTGAGACAAACGCCTTTAAAATGAAAACATACTAACATGTAAGGTCATCAGGATAGAACAGAAATAGTGCACGATGATTCCTTTTGTAGTTAATTACATCTTCAGTGGTACTATTGCCTTGATAATTCTACAGTCGACATCTTTCACATGTAATTTAGCTTGTCTTCTCAAGTGGACTAAGTGTGCTTTTCTTGGAATGGGGTTGGGTGATTCTGGAGATAAATCTTGTGAATGGGGAAACGCACTGTTTGTACCACAACACGATAATGTGCCTCACGTGCTTGAGCAGCCAGTTTTGATCACAAATGTATTGCCAGAGGGATACTACATAGCACTGGTGAGGAGAGATTTAAATTCTGTATCAACACTTAGACTGCAGCGCTAAATGATATGTCGATTTTCGCATATGAGCCAATGAACTGCAGCAGCAAGATGAAATAATATGGTAATTTTTTCTCCTCCTCATAAAGCAGGTCCTGTATCTTACTAGAGAGCTCTAGTGAAAGTACAAGGCCTCCATGAAGGACCAAAAAACTTATATCGATATTTGGTTCATGTAAAAGTTTAAGATGTCGAATTTAATTTCAATCTTTTATCTGAGATATTGCAATAAACATTTATAGAAATAGACTAACATGGTTTTACTTTGTTTCTGTAATCATGCTTAAAGATCAAGAACTATAGTATCCCTTGATGTATGACTTTGCTCTAGATTTACTTTCTTATAGACATTCTATCTTTAATAATATATACATGAACATTTCCTCAACCATGAGAAAAGCTTTAGTTTGATTAGTGTCATACTTATTTTATTGCAATCAAAAAGTGAATAGATGAAAAAAGTTTGCTATTGAAAGATTTGAGCCTATTTCTGCCACTGATAACAAATATTTTGGTTATTACTATAAAATAAGATGCCACATGTTGGATAAATTGGCTATACAAAAACAAAATAGAAAAGAAAGGATATATTTATGCCCTTTAAGAGTATTAAAGCAGTATGTTATCAGGAAAAAAAGGACATGGCAATTTTGCTTGTATGTGGAATTGTTTTCAGGTCGGCGTGCAATCGTGTAGGTAATAATAAATAAGAACAAAACTTGTTGCAGAGCGCAAGCTTACAAACAGTCAAATGAAATAGTGAGCAAAAGAAATTGTTTATTTATAAAGTAATAATAATCACTTTAGTTTCAATAAAAAGTATATATGCAACCATTTAAAGAACACCGACAGTTGTGAAGAAGCTATAAATGAGTGTGGACTATTTGTGGATTTCATATGGCTACAAAAAAAAAAAAACACTGACTGGAAAACTAAGGGTGCTTTCACACAGGCAAGCTAGTTTTGGTTGCAGTTTTAACTAATGCAAAACCGATTTAACTGCCTATTATTACCTGCAAGCTTCTTTAACTTATCTAAAATCTGTATTTTGGAAATTGAAGTAATCAATTAGGTGTGTTTGTAATCCACAAGACATTCAAACATATTATAGTTTTGATTCGTTACTTGTAAAACATGTTTTTCCTTTTCGAACACATTATATGACACTGAAGAGCAATACATTGCTGGTATTAAGATACGTTTAAAATGGAGCGCAGTTATAATCTGTAAGCTTGCTAGCAGAAAGCACACCTAACATATCATTGTGGCACATAGCAAAGGGTTATAGCTTGTACTTAATCATGTCCTAGTAACTTAAGCAAATTTCTTGTATGGGTGTCTTTTCACACAGAGCGTAATTTTAAGGTGCGGTTTACTTGAGACTTCATTTTTTGGCTTGTTTTTTATATTTTTGCAGTAGAATGGCGCGAGCATTAACTCTTACAACATTTTCATTATCATCTCATACAGGCAATGTCGGGTTAGGGGTTTTCACCGCAGATGCCGTATAGATGTACTAACCAATGGTGATACTATGCCACACTGCACGATAGGTTGCGGAAGAGCTGGGTTTGGGACGCCAAGATCGCGGAGGCATGGAACCAGGCGGGTATATTTACCGCTGTATCATGCCGCATCCCCTCCACGGCCCAAGGGGAGTGAGCTCATGGCCGTGGGGATTAGTCACCCCCCGATGTCACGACAACGTGGTACGTCGACATCGACAAGCCGTCTATAACGGCGGTGCAGCAAGGAGGGGAGGCTCCTGCTGCCCGTGATTCGGACGGGTCGCAGTAACGGCGCTGAGCCGCCGGTAATAGGTCATCCAACCAGACCAGCCCGGATTCTCTGAGGTGACACAATCCGGAGTGGAGAGTCTAGGTGATGTCACGATGCCCAGTCAATGCATTGTGGGCAGCGAACAAGACAGTTGCCCATGGAGACCAGCTATACAGCTATATAAGTCCTGTAAAGATATCCCTAATTGCAGGAACGGATCTGACAGATCGTTCATTTAGTACAGATTCACCGCCTTATGGGGAAAGTGTTAAAAAAGTGTGAAAATAGTTAAAAAACAGTTGAATAAAAAAGTAAACAACAACAACAAGCCACAAACACAAAAAAATAAAATAAAAACGACTACATATGCCCGTTTATTTTCTCCACCTTTACTAATGCCTAATCTTAAGCTAAGTTTCATTCCAATAAAGGATCAAAAAGTAAAAATGAAAGAGTACCCATATTATTGTATCGCCTAGTGTGTGTAACAACCGCACACCTATAAACTGTCATGTTAAATAATCCCATTACAGTGAACTGTCACTGTAACAGAAAAAAAAAAAAAAAACACATGTCAAACAGAATTGCGATTATATGTCTTGAAAGGATCCCGAGCAGCAATCATAAAATGGAGTAAAAAGTCATCAAAAACGCATATCAACATCAAGATGATGCCAATTAAAACAATCAGTTCATTCACCTCGCAAAAAAAATGCATACACACTCTGTATACTGAGAAATTAAAAAGTTCATGAGCTATATTTAGAAGAAATACAGATGCATAAATATTTGTTGTACGACATTACAAAAAAAACACAAATTATATTCAAAAAAATTGTGCTTTATCTGCAGAATAAAAAACATGCATTAAATTGGTGTATTAACAACCTAATAGTCGTAAATCATCAACACCACAAGAGTTACAACTGACCATTAAGACGTGTTCACAAGATACTTGGCACAGTGAGACGCGAAGTAAAATATAAAAATAAAAAAACACTGCTCAGAATATTGTGCAGTAGTTTTCTTCACCACTGCCTCCAATAAAACGGATTTAAAAGGCGAATCATAAAGAGTACTTTGATCTTCGCCACCAAAAATGTGTACCAATAAAAACGTCAAACATCATTCAAACACTGCAAAAAAAATTTTCTAATACAAGCTCATAGAACAGAAAAAAAAAAAGTTATGTGCTTCAATACTAGTACCGTGCGATGATGCTAAAAGTGAATATTACTTTTTATCGAAATAAAAGTGAATGTTGTTATTTGGTGTAAGGTGAAGCAGTAATACAGTTAAAAAATTATATCAAATTGTGGTATCCGCCTGTAAATACGTATCAACCTCTGCTTGAGTAAAACTAATCATGAGTCAATTATATGCCAGCACAGAGACCATGCTGTACAAAAATAAAAAACAATACCAGGATTACTGTATTGTATGTATATGCAGACAAAATGCCTCAGCAAAAACCTTTAATAAAAAGAGTGATCCAAAGCATTCACATGCCCGACTGATTAATGGAGTACCTAATTATAAAAAACATCAACTCTTAGCTCCGTAAAAAAAAAAGCGTCCACAAGCGGCTGCCATATGCAAAAATTATATAAGAAAGCTATGGACATGGTCAGAATAAGAGACAACATAAAAACGGACAACTTTTTTAAAACTCGCTATCTATTTGTGTAAAAGTAATAAAACACATAAAAAACTATATAAAATAATTGTATATCATTGTAATTGTTACCTTATATGACCCCCATTAGTAAAGTTTATCCATGAGTCATTTATCCAGTATAGGGAGAATACTGTAAAAATGAAGACCCAAACAATGGAGCGAACTCGCGTGTCACCCCCAATCAGCCCCTCAATCCGATATTCCATGCGGCCCAAATGCTAAACAAAACTACGAGAACAACTCTGTGCCGCCAAAAATGCTAAAATACACCTCTAGGATCGGAGATCCCTGAGGGTGTTAGAATTCCAAAAGTGGGGCATACTTCTGGAAGGAGTTTCACATGTTCTAAGTATCTATATGGAGGGACTTTGCAGATGCGACAATGGAGACCTCGCCAATATCTGTGCTCACCAAAAGCCAAATAGACACATTCCCTTCTATATTCACCTGCTGCATGACGCCCGAAACAGCAGTTTAACACCCACAATGTAAGGGTATTGCCGAACTAATGGAAGAAATTGCGTAACAACAATTTTGGGCTTTTTTCAAGATTCTCCTTGTAAAAATTAAACATTTTCAGGCTAAAATTGCAGAATTATTCGTAAAGTTAAAATATTATTTTTTTTTATTTTCAGTAGCAGAACGCCTAAAAAAGATTTATGTGAAACGCACTGTGGGTCGATATACACCAATTCACTGCACCCCATCTGGATATATTCCTTTTAGGGGTTAGTTTATGCAATATGGGGGAGTCTTTTTTTAGGGTATTTATTGAGTTTTGGGAACCTTAGGGTGTCCGCAAACTTAGAAATGGCCTCATATAAATAAAATCTGTAATCGAAATGACACCCCAAGTCGGTAAGTGTGCTCCTCCTAATTTCTTGGAGGCTTTGTTGTTTGAGCGTCAAATAATGGCACTAAGTGGCTCGACATAATGATTGCTCTGAAAATGTGCAGAATCAAGGGAATCAATAAGTAAATATGGCATTTCCCGTAAGATCACATTTACCTAGATTCTATGTCAATAATGTATTAAAAATTGAAAATCTGCAAAAGTGAAATTTTTAAATTAATCATCTTCCATTTGCTATTAATATTCCTGTAAAAACACCGTACATGGGTTAATAAACTTCCTAAATGCGGTTTGAAGACTTTATAGTATTATATTTTATATAGGGGGTGTTACGTATTTATAATTGAGAGTCATTTCATTGGGGGTATCATAGACAGACATGAGCATAGTAATCAATGTCAAATTAGAGACTAATGGAACTAAGTTCCTTCAATGAATATCATTTAAAAATGTGTAAATATTTGAAATTTTCGATGAAATTATTGAAAATTACTTATCTAAATGATTTAATAAGTCTCCACTATGTCGTAAAAAAAAAAAAAGACATTAAAAAACTGATAGGACAGCTCAAACTAGGAAGACAGCAGTACATATGGTATAGATGCTTAGTTAATAAAGGCTAATTTGAGTGGAATGAACCATCTGTTTTACACTAGCAAAAAATTTTGACGAGTTTGAATTGTAAATTATTTTCACATTTTTCCACGATAATATTTGATATTTATTCACAAAATAAACAAGCATTTTTTGCGACCAAAGTTGATCTTTACATATACTTAAAGCACAAGTGTGTCACAGAGAAATAATCTCTGAATCCAGGATTAGGTTAGAAAGTGTTCAAAAAGTTTATTCGACACATCTAATGGTGAGACACATAGATAATCAGAATTGTTAAAAAAATGGGACCTCTGTCATTGAGGAGGCCAAAACTGGGCTCGGACGGATAAGTTGGGTTAATGCTGTTTATTTCTAGAAAAAGAATGCACATCACAAATCACCAAAAATGCTATTTGCCAAAGCATACTGAAAGCACTTTCAACCTAAGTGGATTGCTTAGAGAAAAGGAGCATAAAAAATGGTTCCATATGTATATAGTATCTAGATGTCTGTGAAAAGAGCCAAATGGTGATAACTTCGAATAGTACGAGATATGTGCGATTCCTCAATAATTAGTTTTATTTTAAAAAAAAGTAACACCTGTCATGTTGAATTACGAAAACGAATTCATCTGGTTTTGATTAAGACTATAATTGTCTTAAATAGTACATACACGTTGAAAATCAGAAGTTCTACATACACTAGCATGTAACAAATATTGCAAATGCATTTGAGTTATGTACTCACTATCTAACATGATATTTACAAATGAAATCTTACCTCGTAGTTTAGGGTCATGTATGGATTAATCCTATAAATGATATATAATTGCCTAAATGCCAGAAAAATTAGATATCATTTTTAAGGCATTTTATTGGCATATGTGAGTTTTGAATTGATTATTAGTCTGATTCCAAACTTTGAGAGACTACTATATTCTATGTGAATAAACTTGCGCCAGGGATTAGCTTGATTATGATATAACTTCAACGGCTTGTTACTTTTTGTTTAATTTATCTGCAATTTTCTATATTTTTTAATAGAAATTAAAGTTATACCAGTTGCTTTTTTCATTATTTTCAATTTAATCAGAAACTGATTACCAACTGAGCATTGTATGTAGTATACAAAAACAATTAATCATAAAATTAATATGATAGGGACAAATTATTAAATCAGCTTTAAGAAAGCTAATTCAAAAGTGACATTCACTATGAATGTGTCTGGTGTTATCTCTTTTTCAAAAATGGTGCCATGAATTTTGTCAATTACTGACGTTTCTCACATTAATACTATGTTATTCATGACGATGATCTAGAAAACGCCTCCAGATATATACAAACGCATATTGGTAGGTGGACTGCATCACTAGATCCATTTAAAAGGCAGAAATGCACATAATTCAGTATTGTCTGTAAATGATGGTATCACTCACAAATTGCCAGCATCTCAGATAACAAGTATGCATAAAAACAAAAGCAAAAACTACATAGCCTACAATAACATATCAATTTGAATTGACTTTATTGTAATGCCAATTGCATATCATTAATAGCAAAAGAATAATAGCTTAAGCCCTGTTGCCATAGCATCCCAAACATCACAGTTACACATTAAAGAGAAGAACGAAGAGAAACATACCAGTGTAACGATTTCATGATTTGTGCATAACTGAATATGTAATACATTTTGGTGATTATACAAATTACTACAGATAATATCCACTACATTATCTCAGACCTGAACTATGTATAAAATGAGAATTTTAGTTAATACATACAAAATAGCTTGTATTAAATTATGTTAGTTGTGTCTTCAAAGGTATATGCAACACAAATACTTCTTAATTATAGTATTGGCCTATTTTTGGTAATATTTCTGTAAAACTTATTATGTAAGCATAACACTACCTCTAGAAACTGGGGTTAAGGTTTTTGAATTTTTTAGTGTAGTTTTGAATGGGATTATGGACCTAATGTTCTCACTTGTGCTTCTAATCCCGTGAGATGCGGAGCACTTTCAGAGATCACGATGTCATACAGTTAACCCATGTGTGGTTTTGGACTGCAAATTACATTAGACATGATTTTGAAGCAACAGTATACACAGGTACGAAAGCAACTAGGAAACAGGTGAAGAAACCTATAACTTTAGCCCACATTTATGCCAGTTATGCGCTACAATGTACGGGTTAGAACCTTAGGCTAAGAGTTAGGGTCACAGTATGGTGGAACCAGTATTGAACCAAACAAGGATAGTGATTCGAGAGTTACTAACTACAATTTGTTGTAGATATATATCCCAACTTGAGAAATATTAGACAGGATTTCAATAGATATCACTGTAAGATAACCGGGAAAACAGGAGGCGAAACACACTAACTACCATCATCTCAGTTGAAGTATCGAGCATAATAAGGAGAAAGTGTTTTAGGTAGAACACATCTGTATATACTCTCTGCAACTGCTGACACACTTCAAGTTATAGAAAAATTTATGATATGGAGATAACAGCACTAAGCCGCTATGCAGAGCCTATTTTGCAGTAGCTTAGTCTATAATAAATTTACAATGTGCAGTTTTAGGACACTTTAGAGCATACGATGGTTTATTACATGTATAGTTTTATTTTGACTGGTGCTATGCATGTAATGCAATAGTAGTTGTCTTGATATAATTGCTTTTCATGTGCCTATCAATCTACGGCAGTGACAAGTACTGCATTTGCAGAATATTTTCAGGCAACATCAATTGCTGTTAATTAGTCCGTAAATTGATGATAATTAGTAAATGTGTGATTTATTTATGTTAAGTAAGATAACACATTATTGATGAGATTTGTTTGTTTTAAGAGCCAGCAGACAGCATAGACTATTATTACATACTATACCGTGAGCATAATAACAACAATTAAGAAAATGTCTACACAAGTCATCACCTCAGATGTACCTATTTGTTTATTCGCTTCTATTTAAGCATCAGTAAAGCAGTAAATATTAATAATCGGGGTTAATTTAAGATACTGACACTATACGCCCTTCCATTTTGGAATTGGCTATATTAAATTAGGTGACACATTATGAAGTATAAGTCCATTTGCCTATGTGACTTGTCATATGGTAATGCTAAGTTAGTAAGCCTAGGTTACATTTGTTATTTTAAATTTTTCTAAGTGAATTACCAATCTTTAATATTTATTTTTCCTATACACTAGTTCCGGGTTCTTATGTTTAGCAGCTCATAAACGACCTGCAAATAAAGTTAATGCGCATCTCGTATATAATTGGCAAGTGCAGCATATTTGCAGGTAACGTTGATCTGTTAGTTTCTGAGCAAGCGCTATTAGACATATGAGTAATAACACATATGACCCTGAATTCACTGCAGTGCAAGCCCTATGCTTGAGCACTGGGAAGCGGGGAAACCTCCGCTCTTGACCCGGTAGCTATTAACCCATTTGATTGGCGATTGATCATTACTGAACATTGCGCGATCAAAGGCTTTCCTTGCTCTATCTGCTGGAATGATCGGAGAAAACCATGTGACCTGACTAGAGCACATCCAGGGGAATAAAACCGCGGCTTGCACGAGCGGTGCCATACCCTTGGCCTAGAGTAAGCGCCAAGGGCTGTCTGTTGTAACAAGCACATGATCATATCAGCACCGATGAGCTGCAACCTGATCGCTGTGCTGTGTCAGGACTGACACAGATATATAATGTATTAGCATAAATATTGAATATGCCTAATACATTACTAAGTTTAAAAAAAAAATGAACACATGTTCTCTCTCTTTATGGGAGTTTAAAAAAAGTAAAAAACATAAAAAAGATTGTAAAAAAAGATTTAAGAAAATAATAATAAAAATAAATATTTAAAAAAGAAAAATTGTGCATTACAATACACACAAAGAAAGCTACAAACATAACTAGGTATCTCACAATGATCAGTATAACACTATAGATATTAGTATCTAATAAATCATCTAAGGTGAGAATGTATGAATGTAAAAAAAAATGTAAAAAAAAAAATCAAAAAAATTGAAATGAAAAAATTGAAAAAAATGTACTGCAATATTTAGTAAGTGAACTTAAGGATATATTGTCCACATAAATAAGGACTTGTCTCAAAATTAACGAAGGCCTCATACAACTGCATTCATTGAAAAAATATAAAACAAGTTTAACAACTAGTTGAAATTGTAAAGGATGCAAAAACGAAAAAACTAGTTCTGGTTACATTTAACTTAACATTTCAAGGCATAGCAGAGCTAAGTATAGTAGGGGTTAAAAGTAGCATAAGTGTATGAACGCAAGGACATATTTTACCACTAAGTTTATCCATAAGGCTTTTGTTAACTATAGCATGATAACGTTTGTTTAGATACCTTATTTTTTATAACAAGGATCCGAAAAACACAACAGTTTGATACTCTTATTGGATCCGGTAATTGAGTATGCTTTTTCAAACTTTGCGTGTTTTACTGATCCGCTTGTCCGATACGTTGAGAAAGGAGAAATCAATATCTCTGTCTCCATCTGCAGTCACCTCACCACGCCCTGCAGTCCGTTCACCTTCACTTCTCCTGCAGGCAGTTCACCTGTGATCGATCATCCCCTGCAGTAGTTCACCGTCATCTCCCACTGGCAGCAGTACAACCTCATCTCTCCCTTCAGCCAGTTACTCTATCTCCCCTGCAGCAGTTCACCTCAATCTCCCCTGCAGCGAGTTCACGCATCATCTCCCCTGCATGCAGTTCACCTCATCTCTCTGCAGCATTTCACTGCATCATCTCCCCTGCGAGCATGTTCACAGTACTCAATCTCCTCTTCAGGCAGCTTTTTCACCTTCAGTCTTCCCCTGCAAGCAGTTCCACCCACCTCATCGTCGCTGCCAGTCAGTGTCACACTCGACCGACCATCTCATCCCTGCAACAGTTCACCATTCGAGCCCGCCTGCATCCATCATGCGCTGCCAACTCACACTCCGATCCTCCCTGCATCATAGCACCCGTTCACCGCCGTTCCCCCCTGCAGCCATAGCACGCCTCTTCAACGACTCCGATTCCCCCCTGTCATCCATAGCACGCCGCTCACCTCCGATCCCACTGCATCCATAGCACACCACACACCTCCGATCCCCCAGCATCCATTGCACGCCGCTCACCTCCGATCCCCCTGCAGCACGCCGCTCACCTCCGATCCCCCTGCATCCATAGCACGCTGCTCACCTCCGATCCCACTGCTCATAGCACCCCTCACCTCGATCCCCTGCTCATTGCACGCCGCTCACCTCCGATCCCCTGCACCACGCTCACTGCGATCCCCTGCATCCATATCACGTCGCTCACCTCCGATCCCCCTGCAGCACGCCGCTCACCTGCGATACCACTGCAGCACGCCGCTCACCTCCGATCTCCCTGCATCCATAGCACGCCGCTCACCTCTGATTCTCGTCCAGCCGCCGACTGCGCTTTTCGCATCCGCTTTCAGGAAGCAAAGTGCCGCTGATACGTACCCGAAGTGTGGAACGCTTTTGGACAGGTGCCAAAAGCGCACTCCATTATCTCCTATTGGCTTCACATGCGTAGAACGCAAGAAGAAGCATGTGTTGCCTCAAGTTGATTTGCCATCTTGATAGTATGATCGTGAACAGTTCTTGCTGACAGAGGTATGTCTTTTATTCGTTTGATTATCTTGTGTTTATCCAAATAGTCGGCAAAAAGTTCATTTTCAACAGCAAGCATGAATGTTTTTGCATACTCCCCATCTGTGACTGGCTTTCTGTTTCTAATTGCTAAAGCACCAGCAAAACTAGCCGAACTCCAGCCACCTTGTTGGGTCCAAACATGGAGTTGCTGCTGACTAGCTTGCACTCTGCACAGTAGATCTTGACATGCTTTCGTCGTGCTGTCCCCCGCAGGATATTTCGATACAAATGTAGTATGCCGTGTGTCGAAGTGCCGCTGTATATTTGATCGGGTCATCGATGCAATTTTATCCTTGCGTATTAGACACACTGCAGAACCTGCTCTCTCCACAAAGTCGAATTCCTCTGTCCATCTTTTTTTTCTTTTAGCCATCTTCTTCGATAAATGGGTTTCTGCAATTAGCTAGCTGACTTCTTGGTTAAAATGAGGGAAGTTTACTTCCTGACCTCACAACAACCCGTGTACGTTACGCATTAGCCAATAACAATTTTGTGTTGTACCGGAGGACAGCTATGATTGGCTCCAGCCATCCACTACCAT
Source organism: Phyllomedusa bahiana (assembly GCA_025379985.1). Classification (NCBI taxonomy): domain Eukaryota; kingdom Metazoa; phylum Chordata; class Amphibia; order Anura; family Hylidae; genus Phyllomedusa; species Phyllomedusa bahiana. Next base: position 34,831 of record JAODAL010032468.1, read on the forward strand.
GAACATACATGAGAATGTTTTATGCAGGTACAAGGCAGCTTGTAGGCTAGTGTTACTTAGAAGGCAGAAGGCTACAATCTGGTCCTATAAAGCTGTGCTAAACCCTACCTAGCTAAAAGTGTAGTCATTGTCCCGTTAAGTGGTCACCTTTAATAGGCCGATGACCTTGCTTTTGGCTAGGTAGGGATTTGCAAAGGGACTATTTAGCCAGATTATACTCTTCTTGTATCTGTCTCTTCACAATTAGCACATTTCTTGACAAAACCATATTTATATTGGGACAGTAGGTTCTCTGACCTTGGTCCCATAAAATGTATTATATATTTTACAGCTATATGTATCTTTTATGTTATCTTTTATGTTTTATGTACCTTAAGGTTAGGTTTTACATATGTATTCAGTGATTTTAGGAATCCTGTTTAGAAAGTGTAGCAAAGACCACCTGACAGGTTCGTTTTTTCATTCTCATTACTGTAAGGACCAGCAGTGTTAGTATACACTGACATGGCGGACGTCGGGCATTTGTGGATCATCTGGGCCACCGCGAGTGTAGATGGTGGTATAGTGCACCACGCTAGTGAGAGGAGTCTAAAGAGCCCCCGGTCTTCACCAGAGCCCACCACAAGGCTGGAATGGACTTCGCCGCAGGGATTCCCCAGGTGGCTACCCCTGACGTGGCTACTCATGATGGCACCCGAAGTACAGGTGACAGAGTCCAGGCAAGTATCAAGCAGGTACAATGGCAGAATACAGCAGAAACAAGTACACAGGGAACAGGCTGACATAAGGCTAAATAGGTATAAGGCTGACAGTCGAGATGTTTCATTAACATATCATATTTCACACCACATTGTGAACTGCTGCAGGTGTAATTCCTGTCACTAATTTTACATGTATTTCACATAGATCCTGTCCATCACCTCAGCAGTCACTGTACAATGAAAATCAGCACTGACAAATTTGCTTTTTTCAAAAGTGCTCATCAACATATGACAGTGTAATACCTTATAATTAACAGTCACCAAATAACACACCTATATATGGAGCAAATATACCATACAAATAATTGTTACTTAAAAAAAAAAATCCTACAATACCAAGACCCAAAACTATTACTACTTAAGGATCAAATAATACTGCCAGACCATGGCCAAACATAAACACCACATGTACGCAGGCGCTCTACAGGCATATATAACCATCATACAGTTGCCATATAGTGGTAGATAACCTGTGTACAGCGGGTCATAAATCAGGCGCATTCTAGTGCTAACACGACATTTCTGGCTCAGATATACCACTTTGAAATTTCCGTAGCAAAACTATAAATCTATAGCTCTGCATGGTTTTAGTGTCCACTGCCTCCCGCATGCTTCCCAAAATCAGGCGCATTACAAAGTGCCGCCTGCGCTCTGCAATGCACCTGATAATGGCATTCGGGAGGGTTTTCAGTAATGCAAACGGGGCTGCGCATGATGTCGGGCTGAAAACACGTCTGGCTGAAAACATTTCTGGTGCAGCCCCGTTCATACATATCCCCCTCTGTGACTTACATGAGACTTCTTTTCTAATCGGAGTCACGCACTTTCCTTTGTCCATCCGGCCCAGACCACCAGAGATGAATTCTGCACGACTCATCTATGCAGAATTTACAACACAAACATTTTAGAATCCTCACTTTTCCAGTATATATATACCTACCTACTTACTAGGGGGGTTTATATAACTCCCTTCCTAATGGAGGTTTATACAGGAAAGCATGGCAACGCCCCATCCCCACAGCAACCCACTTTCCAATGATAAGAAAGCCAGGTGTCTGCTTTGGGGGATGGGGAGCCACCCATCATTTCTTTATACGCCCCCATTAGTTAGGTATATAGACCCTCTTCCAGTAGCTAGGTATATAGGTCTCCTTAGTAGGTAGGTATAAAGGTTATATGCTCCACAGTAGGTAGGTATATATGTTATATTTTCCACAGTAGGAAGGTATACAAATAGTATAAGGAAGCATTGACAAACATATTGAGAGCAGGATAAAGATTTATAACATAATCAGTATCTATAAAGACTATGACATTGCACAGCAATTAAGGAAGAAATTAAAGAAACAAAGGGAAAGGAGCGAAAAAAATATGGTACTGGGGTGGAAGAAAGTGGAAGGAAAATAGATCATACTTGAGACTGTGATCAATGGACAGATATAGCACAACACAAATTCTAACCTTGAGTAGTTATGAGTAAATCAATACATAACCATTATCAGGGATGTAGGTGGATTCACTGGATCACCGGAAGCGATGGTATTAACCACCTCAGGGAGCGGAGTCTGAGTAGCCCCCAGCATTCACCAGAGCCTGCTGCAAAGCGGATTGGACTTGTTGTAGCGGGGAACTACCAGGTTGCTACCCCTGACGTGATTTGCTTGCAATAGCAGCAGGGGTGCAGCGTGGTACAGAATCGATAGGCAGAGGCATAGTCAGGGACAGGTAAAGTAGTCAGGGCAGGTGGCAGGCAATGTGATCAGGAAACGATAGCAGGAAGAACCGGTACACAGATACAGCAAAACTCTCAACAAAACCCTCACCAAAACACACCTAAATACACCAATACTCTGCAGAGAGTATAGGAGTCAGCAAGATATAGGGTCAGCGCCCAGCAATTAGCCAATTACCAGTGCGCTGGCCCTTTAAATCTTGCAGAGCTGCCGTGTGAGCACCCATTTCCTAGGACAGCACTCGGAAGAGCGGGGCAGGGAAGCAGGAACGCAGCTGGTCGAGTATGGGGCTGTGGTGACTGGAGCAGAGAAAGGGTGGCCGCAGTCTGGAACGGAGGCCATGACTCGCTCCATGACATCCTTATATTCAAACTAAAAACAGGGATAGCTGACACTAACATTTTTATAGAGGTAGCTAGTTTAGCGAAGACCATTGTAAATCGTCAGAAAAGTGAATCAGCTTGGTCTATAAAAAATGAATAGCTTATAATCTAAAAAAAGTTGGGGACTGCTAAACAATTCTTTATCTTTTCACTTAATAACAATTCCCACAATATACCACAGAACAAATTGTTTCCCTCTATTCTCAATATGAATGATTATGTGTTTTATTGTAATTGTATCACATCTTAATCTGTAGATATCTCTTTTCCTATTGATAAGCATATTCACTCTGTTTGTTTACTATATTTGTGATAAAACTCCATACATTACCTGAATTGTACTGTGCCCTTGTGCTCATGGTATCTCAACTATTTCTTTCTGCAATATGAGACATCTCAAATACTAAGCATACCTAGGGGATTAGAAAACTGTCAGTCTCTTGGATGATAATCAAAAGGTTCATAAAGCTTAATATATTCCATTGACCTTCTGGCCACATCTGTAGATTTTTTTCAATACAAACATGTGAAAAGAGCATGGAATTCCTTGGTATTTCAAGGAGAATATTGACAAATAACTATAATAAGGTAGTAGGAAATTATGCAGAGCTGAGAACAATGAGGAGGATGGCTTCATCTAGGTTGTTGGTTTTAATGATATACTTCTGAATCAGACTGGAAATACAGAAAACAAATGTAGCACATCATAAAAATGCTTAATATATTCATGCTTGTTATTTGTTGTTTAGTCATCACTCTACAAAAAGAATCTTTAAATCAATCCCTGGATGTAGACAAGTTCTCTAAAACCACCTGTTATGACTAGTGATGAGCGATTACGTTGACTATCGTCATCAGGTTGATAGTCGATATCAGCAATTATCAATAAGATATCCGATAGTCGATAATAGATTATTGCCGATGACCATTAAAGTCTATGGGAGAGGAACAACACCTTCATTCTTACACCCAAACAGGGCTGGAGAAGTTGGAATTAACATCCATAACAGTTAAATGGATACGTGCTACATCTTAGGCAACACATTTAGGTTATAAAAGCCACAGAAAGAAAATGACAGACCATTCACTATCCCTGTCTTGTACCACAGCATGACCGTTAAACCTGCATCACCCACAAATTAAAAAGTGCCAGAAGGCAGTATTATTTGAACCATCATTTTACTTGAACTGGACATTGAATGTCCCTGTCCTGGAACGCAGCATGACCCTTAAACCTATCTGACCCCAGATTAAAAAGTGCTGGAAAAAAGGAGTCTTTCAACCACCAATTTAGTTGAACTGGACATTGACTATGCCTGTCCTGGACCGCAGTATGACCATTAAACCTGTCTGACCCACAGATTAAATAGTGCCTGAAAAACGAGTCTTTGAACCACCATTTTAGTTGAACTGGACATTGACTATCCCTGTCCTGGAACGCAGCATGCCCCTAAACCCATACTGATCCCCAATTAAAAAAGTGCTGGAAAAAGGAGTCTTTAAACCCAAACAATTTAGTTGAACTGGACATTGAAAATGCCTTTCCTGGACCCGCAGTATGACCTTTAAAACCCTTTGTCTGACCCACAGATTAAATATGCCTGAAAAACGAGTCTTTGAACCACCATTTTAGTTGAACTGGACATTGACTATGCTGTCCTGGCCCGCAGTATGACCATTAAACCTGTCGACCCACAGATTAAAAAGGCTGGGAAAAAGAGTCTTTAAACCACCATTTTAGTTGAACTGGACATATGACCTATACCTGTTCTGTACCACAGTATGACCATTAAACCTGTCTAACCCCCCAGATTTAAAAAGTGCTGGGAAAAGGAGTCTTTCAACCACCATTTTAGTTGAACTGGACATTGACTATACCTGTCCTGGGTAACCTACATCTGTTCAAGTCTTCCTGTACCTCCCTTGTAAAATTCAGAGGAATATTTGTATCAGCTATTTTGTACATCAAGATTTTTAGTAGTTTAATTCTAGAAAACACATTTTTAAAATAGGATGGAATCCCACCACGTCTTTGTTTCTCTTTTTTTTTAATTGTATTAAATGGGTTGTCTCACTACAGGAATTGCTAGCTATTTTAAAGATCTTGCAAAAACAAGTCATTTTGCAATATGTGTCCATTAACAGTGTCCTACCTATTCCTGTTTCTGACAGCACCATCACTAGAGATGGGCGAATTGATTCTAACGAAGTGGAATTCGTTTAGAATTTCAGGAAAACTTCGGTTCGGACCGAAGTCGAACTTTGGGGTACTTCGCGTGAACGAAGTGTGCTTTTGATTGATAAAATGGATAGGAGCACATGGCGTTACATGGGGCAAAGAACTCTGGGAGGAAGAAGGGAAAGCCTGCATGACATGTGCAGAGATGAAGCCATTCAGACACCAGCGGGATTCTGTGACGTCACCGTACTATATAAGTCCGGGCGCGACGCTGGGAGCTCATACCGCTCTCACTGTACTGATTAGGGAAGGTGCTGCTGCAGCTGCTTATTTTAGCTGATACTAAAGAACTGATTTTTATACAGCGATTTTTGGGTGGTGTCTCAGCTTGTCTCAGAGACTGCTTCTCTTAACGTTCTATTTCTGATTTTGTGGGGTATTGGATCTGAAGTCCAGTGTGTGTCCAGTGCAGCTGCATATATATTTTAATGCTATCTGCTCACAGCACATTGAATATCTATGGGTGATCTAAGCCTGTTCCTGCTATATTCATTTAAAGAAACAGCGTTTTTACAAAACAAATACCACTTCATTTTTGGCTGCTCAATTCTTTTCCGCAATTTACATCCAGGGGTTAATTAAGCGTTTTTCTGCTGCTTTGGTGACTAAAATAAACCGTCTTTTTCACCGCCAAAAAATACATTTTTCCTGTAGCATAATTCACAAGCGAAGGTTAATTACAGTTTTCCTCTTGTTGTGTAGCGTAAAAAAACACGCCATTGTAACACGCTACAAAGCTCGTAGTTTTTGGTTGCTCCATTCTTTGCGCAATTTAAATCCAGGGGTTAATTAAGCGTTGTTCTGCTGTTGTGGTGACTAAAATAAACCGTCTTTTTCACCACCAAAAAATACATTTTTCCTGTAGCATAATTCACAAGCGAAGGTTAATTACAAGTTTCTCCTCTTGTTGTGTAGTGTAAAAAACATGCCATTGTAACACCTACAAAGCTCGGAGTTTTTGGTTGCTCAATTCTTTTGCGCAATTTACATCCAAGGGTTAACTAAGTATTTTTCTGCAGTTGTATCAGTAAAAGAAACTTTTTTTCACCGCCACAGAAGAAATTCTGTAGCATAATTCATATTCCGAGGTTATTTAAGCCTGTTTGTGCTTTTATATTCATAAAATACACAGAATTTTAAACGGCACATACAAGTCAATTTTTCCTGGCCCTTTGTGGAGCGCAATTTATATCCAAGGGGTTACCCAAGCTTCTTAGTGGGTTCATTTGGAGTCAAATACAGGGTGTGTATTCATCATATACAGATATCTTCATCAAACAGTGTCTGTACATTTTAGAACAAACAGTATGTCAGACAGAGAGGTGGCAGGCTCTTCACCTGGAGGGGCAGGGCACAAACATTCCTGGAGCAGGCCCAGGTCCGACAGAAAGGGGGAAACGTCGAGAGGGGTACTCGCTGTCATTGGGGCCATGTGTGGCTAGCAAAAAAAGGGGTTTTTGTTTGGTTACGTACCCACTTCCTCCCAGTGAATCTGAAAAAACCCCAGCCAAGAGTGGGTTTGGAACGTCAGAAAAACCCCTTAGTTGGCATCCCGGGGAGGGGGGTCACCCGGCCCTCCCCTTCCCTCAACCCGCCTCTGCCCATCCGTTCCCCTCAGCCAGAGACCCCTACAGTGGTTGGCTCAGCGCAACAAAATAGCGAGAATGAAAAATTTGAGGGGGGCGTCAGCCTTTGGCAGCAAGCAAGGGGGCCAATATCCCCTGCTTTTTTGCAGTAGGCGGCAAGTATAGATTTTGGAGTGGCATGGGAGGTTGTTGTAGGGTCAGCCTCGCATCCCAAATTGGTGATAGAACACGGCCGAAAAACAAATAGTGTTTATTACCCCGACCGACTTGGGACCCGGGTGGGGCAAGGTGTCATATCATCGGAAAAGGGGGCGTAGCTTGCGGCGGGCAGGGGGGCCCGCCAGCAAGGGGGTTGTGTGGCCGGGTCCGGGTGAGCAGTTTGAGGGGGACCCAAAGCGGCTACGGGGTAAAAAAACCCCGTTCGCAGGTCCAAAAAAGTTCGGCAGGGGGGCCTTCAACGAGGCAGCGGCGGCAGTCTCACCAGTGCGGACCCTTTTGGGCGGTAAAATCCGATACCCCGGGCGGTGTGGCGTTCTTGCTAAGACACCGGGGGCCCGAATGGGGTTTAATGTAGATCTTGGGCAGAAAGTAGGCTTTGGCCGGGAGCCAACGTTGGCAACACGGCCTGCGTCAACACATGCAGCTCACCAACGGGGCCGGGGAAAAACGGGCTCAGTTTGTGGTGGCCCATCTGCTGCGCAAGAAACAGCAGCAGCAGTGCCCGGGGGGCACGCATGCCTTTGCACCCGGGTCAAGGCCCCCACCCCCTCTGCAAAAAGGGGAGCTGTTTCTCTTTGACTCATCTCCCGGTCCAGTTTTCCTTCCTGCTATCATGGCCCAGCATGTTCGAGAGGCGATTGCAAAGAGACAAAAGTATGGCTCCAACCACCTAAAGGGGAAGAGGGCCGTGCTCCTGTCCCAAATTTTGGTACTGCATCCCCCCTTTTTCCCCCCCCAAAGGTGGACTCTGCACCCTTAAGAACTAATGGCCCTTTTGCCGAGCCGAATGGGGGAGTTTTCCCAAACCGAATTTCTTTCCAAAAAGGCAGACCCCACTTAAAAAATATGTAGAAACAGAAGGTGGGCCAGTCCCTTAGTTATCGGTTTTTTCCAATTGTGCACTGCGCGGGAGTTGGACTGTAATTTGGTCAGGGCCGTAATGTCTTTTTGGCCCCAATGGGGAATGTGCTTCCGGCCCCGGCACACCAAAAACTTGGGCAGGAGACGCCGCTTTCTCCTCCCCCCGGGTTTTCAAAATTTCGGGCTCCCGCCCCAAGCTGCATCCTCCCCTTCCCCCACCACCCACACACCCCTCTCAGGGATCCCAAGTTTCTGCTCCATATACCCACTGGGTTTTGGGCACAGCTCCCGGGGTCACCCCAGTTCTACCCCCCTTGTTGCCCCGCACACGGGAAATTAACAGGGAAAGGAACTGTCCGGGTATGCAGCAAGAAAAACCATGTGTGGCTTTTCTCCGCGGGCCAACTGCAAATCGGAAACCCTGGTGAAAGGACAATGGGAAAGGAAAAAATTTTGGGGGTCCGCGCCCACGGACCCCAGGAGGGGATGGGGCCATGCGGCCCGGGCCCTGGTGCACGTGTTCAATTTTGGTTGTCAAAAAGGGCCCCGAAGTCTTCCACCGATTTTTCAGAAAAAATTTTTAAAATGGGGCCCGGAAACGTTAAAGCCCCTTCATCCATTCCTTTAAAAGCCCGGGGAAAACCCTTCCCCGAGTTGCAGCGGGCAGATTGGCCTCCCCCAACCACCTTTGATTTTGGTTTTTTCCCCCCCTTTGGAATTTCCCGCCTGCCATGTTTTGGGTGACTGTTTTTGAAACGGGGGAAAAGGGCCCTTAATGATTTTTTGATGATCCAGGTGGGAAAGGGAGTATTTCCCCCGTGTAACTTTGATTCCGCAGCCCTGGCAGCTCATGCGTGACAACCCCCCGCCGTTTGTTGAGGCCCTTCGAGGAAGGGCCACGTTATTTTTCAGTCGCCCAGGACTTAAAGGGTTAATAACTTAAATTTCCGCTTTTAAAATCCCGGAACAAAATGCTAAAAACCCTGTTTGGGCAGGGGGGCTGGAGGTGGCGACTTAAATTTTCCCCGGGGCCAAAATGGGGTCCAAATGGGGACTGAAATGGAGGAAGGGGGGAGGGGACCCTTGGAGCAGAAGCAATTTTGTCTGGTGAAATGAGTGGATTTTTTACCCAGGTGGGCCCCAAAAGGGGGTGGGAGCGGAGCGCCGGGGAGGTAATGGGGATGAGGAAGTCGAGGAGTGAACCCCCAAGCACCCTTTGGGGTATACAGTTTGGGGATGGAGGAAAGGGGGCCCCCTCGGGGTCACTTGTGCAGGGTGGCCCGCAGCATTTCTGAATTTTCCCCGGTAGTTGACAAACCGAAAAAGTCCCCCAACGGCAGCCGGGGAAAGAATTTTTGGGTCACACCCTATTGGGGGGCCCCCGCTTTCCGGGGCCCCAAAATTTGGGGGCCTTTTTCCCCAAACTATTGAGAGGGAGGGAAAAAAAATCCCAAATATATAGGGGGAAAAACTCCGTTTGTTTGGTTTGGCCGCTGCCTATGTGCGGGGGAATGTCCCTCCCTCTGACAGTTTTGGCCGGGGGGGTTTTCGCGCTCACGCTACTGCCGCGGGTGCTGGGGGAAAAAAGGGGGGGGGGGGGGGGGTAGGGTCGGGACCGTCCCTTCAGCAGAACCTGTCTGGAGGGCCCCCTGATGAGGGAGCTTCCTTTTTACCCCCCCAAAATGAGGAGGGCAGTCGCCAGCCTAGCCCGTAGAGGACCCCGGAGCAGACCCCAAAAAACCCCAAAAGGTGGTGGGCCCCCCCTTTGGGTGAGCAAAAATTTCACCCCAAAATTAAAAGATCCGCCCGGATACTGGGGAGCCCAAACTGATGTGTTTTCCCCCAACTTGCCCCAAGTTTTGCAGTGGGGGAAGCTGTCCCGCCCCCGGGGCCCGTAGTGGCCACAAAAACCCTTTCGGTTTTCAGTGGAGAAGGTGTCCTGCCCCGGCCCGCAAATTTTGGGTCCCGAGCGGAGTTTAAGTGGGGGCGGGGGGGGAAACGTTACCCCAAGGGAAAACCCGCTTTTCCACAGGGAAATGTTGGGGGGAAAGACTGACCTTTGTTTAAGAAAGAAAAACAGGAGTGGTCGGCCAGGATTTAAACAAAAAAATGCCCTTAGGCGTCAGCTTCAAACCCGCCCTTTACGCCCCCCCACAAAAATGAGAAATTTGTCTGGGTTCAAAAATAATACCCCCAGCCAATTATTCTGTTGCCCCCCCACCTTTTCTGATCCCCCACATCTTTTGACGTTTTTCCCTTCTGCCACCCAACCCTCCCTTTAACCCGGGGCTGGGATTGCCACCCCCCCCCACCCCTCTGTAATTTTGCCCCCTTTTTTTACCCCATGCTGCTGCCCGCTTTGCCCGGTGCCCATGCAAACCACACTGTGTCAAATTTTTACCCCCTCTCTTTAAAACCCCCCTTTCTGTTTTTCTCCCCGCCCCTGCAACCCCCCCCCTCTCTGTCATTGTGCCACTTTGTTTGGCCCACTAATGTTTTTCCAAACCCACGGGAAAGTCATTGTCCCCCATTGACTCATGCTGCAAAATGTGCTGCTGCCGTGAAAAACCCACAAATGCCCTTTATTGGGGCCAAAACCCGTGGGCCAATCCTGTTTTTTTGCCCCCTCCAGAATTTCCCTTGTTCCACTGTCTGACCCCCTGTGTGCCGCCCTCACCTCCCCCTTCTGTCATTGGGGCCAAATTTTTGTGGCCTTTCTCCAGGGTTTTTTCCACCCTTTCCCTGAAAGTCATTGTGCCATGTTTAAATCCCTGCTTGGGTGCCGCCGTCACCTCCATTCTCTTTTCAATTTTTGCCCCCTGTGGCCCGTACTGTTTTGCCAAACCTCCCCGAATGTCATTGTGCCAACTGTTGACCCCAGCTGTGTTCCTTTTTCATTGTTGCCCCTCTGTGGGGCCCACTCCCGTTTTTGCCACCCCAGAATGTTTTTTGTGCCAAAATTTTGGGAAACCTTTATGCTGCTGCTGTGGCTGGCGTGTGACCTACACCCCTGCGTCCCTTGTTTCCCTCTTTTGGCCCCACTTTCCTTTTTTTTGCCACCTCCAGAATGTTTATTGTGGCCCCTGTCTGACCTCAAGTGCTGCCACCGTCACCTCCACTCTCTGTCATTGTGCCACTCGGGGGCCACTCCGTTTTTGCCCCTCCAGAATGCCCACTGGGGCCACTGTCTGACCTCATACTGCTGCTGCTGTACTCCAATTCTGTTTTTGTGCACTTTGTGGCCTACCCCATTTTTTTGCCACCTCCAAATGTCATTGTCCCACTGTCTGACCTTGCTGTCCCGCCGTTTCCCCCACTCTTGTCATTTGTGCCATTGTGGCCTACTACTGTTTTCCCACCCCCAAAATGTCATTGTTCCATATTAACCTCATGCTGCTGCTCCTGACCTCACACTGGTCATTGTGCCCCTGTTGCCCTCATGCTGTGTGGGGCTTCCCGTGACCTCCACTGTGTCTTTGTCCCACTCTGTGGCCTATCCTGTTTTTGCCCCTCTAGAAAGAATTGTGCCACTGTCTGCCTCATGCTGCTTTTGTTCCCCTAATCCACACTGTGTCATTGTGCCACTTTTTGGGCCTACTCTTTTTTTTGCCCCCTCCAGAATGTCATTGTGCCACTCGACCTCATGTGCTGTGGCTGCCCCCGTCACCCCCCACATTGTCACTGTGTTCCCCCCGGCCCCTCAGCTTGTTTTTTTTCAGCGGCTGCCAGGGACTTTTTGGCTACATCCCTTCAGTTTTTTGGTGTTTTGCCCCTTCTTAAGTGCCCAGGGATTTTTTTAGTAAAGCGTTTAGGCGGCAGGTCATTGGTGTATACAAAAAACAAAACCCTTGTATGAAGCCCAAAAACCAAGCTCCTGCTTTTTAAGCTGGCAAACGTTCAAAAGCACTGCAGGCTCCTGGCAGCCCCGGAAATAGCTGTCTTTTAAAGTGATTCGTCCCGAAGTAATTTTGGACCCCAAAATTTTTTTTTGTCGGTAAATTCGGCGGAGTGAACCCAATCGAATTTTTGAGAAATTTGCCCATTCTAATATCACCCCTTTTCCTTTTGCAATTGTTGAAAACAAAAGTCTGTTAGAAACCTCATTTTTTTAAAAAAGGACCTGAGTATAGCTGCTTTTCACAGCAAAATGCCCCCAAAAATTCAAAACATGACCCCTTTAGCCCCTTTTGCAAATTTTGAAAAACAAATGTCTGTTTTAAAAACCAATTTTTTAGAATGGACCCGTGGTACAGCTGCATATCCGAAAATGCCCCCCAAAAAC
>JAODAL010032469.1:0-46893 GCA_025379985.1 Phyllomedusa bahiana
AAATTTACAATTGTTTTTAAAATTAAAATTTATGCTCACATTAAATTTATGCTGTTGCAGAATATTAAGAGGAATCCTCGAACTCTTACCCTGCCAGATAAAGGACCTAAATAATTTATTTAGGAGTTTCCGATCATGAGGACAAATAAAAATAGGTAACATTTGAAAGAAGTACAATAGTGTGGGGAAAACAATCAATTTGAGAAGATTTTCCCTACCTATAAAGGAGATTGTAAAATTTGACCATGTACTAAGATTTTAATTTAAAATTTTGATGAAAAGATTGAAATGTACAGGGTATAATGTAGATGGATTTCTTGTGACTTGTATTCCCAGATAAGGCGATGATTGAGTTTGACACCACAAAGAAAAGTTGCGTGTCCATAATGGAAAAGGGGGACCAGTCAGTATATTAATGCTTCTGATTTATGACTAGTAATTCTAAAACCCAGCAACAGACCCTTAGATTCAATTTCACACAACTGTGACAGCAAAATTTGAGGTCTAGAAATAAATTCCAAGAGATCATCTGCAAAAGCAGATATTTTTATTTCCTTATTACCAATTTGGATGCCCTGGAAACCCTTCCCCATGAAGGAAGATATTGCAGGAATAAGTCAAGAGCAAGATCAAATAATAAAGGCGAAAGTGGACATCCTTATCTGGCCCCTGTGAATAAGGGATAGAAAACAATATTTGGTTCTGCACATCCAAAAAGACATTTTTGAAAATAATGAGCATAGGTGCATACTGGTGTGGCAGTAACATACAAACACAATCCAATATCAGTAGCACACTATTAACACTAAAAAACTATCAAAAGGCACATAGGAATTTTTTGAAAAGTATTTCTGCTACTTAGAAAATATTAAACATTTTTGAGATTCTTAGTTCACATTTTTTGATCAAATCTGCTTAAGCCCACCTGCCAATCAGCAAGGGGACCGCAATACAGGTGGGAACCTACTCTAACTTTACCTCTCTTAGGGCCACATGTATGAAAACTGCATAGGTCTAAAATTCACTTTTTCCCTCTAGTAACCTATGGGCAACAAAGTGAGTTTTAGACCTAAATAGTTTTCATACATGTGGGCCTTAGTGTCTGTTTAGACCTCTACACTTCAGGGAGAGAAGGTTCTGGTTACAAGGTACTCTGCATTGATTTAAATGCCTGTGAAGTGTGGAGGTCTGAGCAGACACTAAGAGAGGTAACATTAGAGTAGGTTCCCGCCTGTGAATAAGGGAATCTGAGGGGAGTTTAAGCTGTTCACTGTCAGAACGCTCATTGTGTGAGACTGGAGCTTCTGGAGGAAGGTCAGGAAGGTGTCAACAAAATTTCTATGTCTGAGGGAGGTGTTAAGAAATCTCCAAGAGACAGAATCAAGTGCTTTCTTAGCATCCAGACTGAGGAGCATTGTAGTGGGGTACTTGGTTATAGAAGCAGCTACTCTTTGTTGAGTGGTGTCCTCTACCAAATCCTAATAAAGAGGGGTTAAGAGATAGGAAAGGAAATTTTTAATTCTATTGGATAAAATGGTGGAGAGAATTTTGGAATCTGTGTTCAACAATAAGATTGGACAAAAAGATCCAATCTCAATGGGATCTTTGTTAGGCTTGAGTAACACAATTTTTTGTGCCTCATGGAAGTTTTCAACTTGAATATTATTTAGGTATATATCATTAAGTAAGGAAGTCAATGTTGGGGTCACATCTACCTAGAGACCTTATAGTATCTCCTGGATTGGCCATGCGGGCCTGGGTTATTGTTATTTTTTAAGGACAAGATTGCGTCAGTAACCTCCTGTGAAGTGTTAGGGGCTGACAGTTGGTCTCTCTGATCCCATGTGGCCTGAAAGTCATAAAGACGCTCTTTGTACAGGTCCGTGTAGAAAAGGATGAAAGCTTCTAAAATATCTTTGTTACTCGATAAGTTTCTTTGAGATGTGAGATAATTACATTTTTTTTTTTATAAATCCTGCAATGGTACAGAACAAGACTAGAAATGAATCAATAACTATGTTCTTCAAAGCGAGTATGCATGAAACAAAATTCAAGAGAAAAAAAGGTATAAAAGCACAGCCTACTGCACAGAGAAAAACATCAGGGACCAGTGCCAACATGTGACTTCTGCCTCTATAACTCCTATGACTATGCAGCTGCTATTACTGCATATCTGTGTAAATATATAAAATACCAAATATAACCTAAGACAGGATGGAAGTGTCACCTCAAGGGAAATACAGTGAGCCCTAATTCTAACTGGAACCCAGCCCGCTGTCCCTGCCTACTTGACGTACTGCCCTAAGTGGCAGACCCCAACTGGTCTCTGTGCTACTAAGGTGCTAGGGCCGTCAGGTAGAAAGAAGTGTCAGACAGTCCAGGTCAGCAACAAATCATTATCATCAGGCCAGAAATCAGTAACCAAAGAGAGGAACTAGTAAACAAGCTAGGAGTCAGGAGCAAGGTACAAAATCAGAACACAATATGAGGTCAGGAAAACAAGCAAAGGTCGGACATGAAAAAGCAAGGTAACACATATAGGAAAAGTGTAGGCATCCAGGACATTTCACAGGAACAGCAGTAAAATTCGAGTTCGTTTAAATTGTGTTACCGGACACCGCAGATTAGTGATTGCTCCTGGTCCTCCTATTGGCCCGTGTAACACACCTCTTGTCCAGAGTGGCTGGATGTCTGTCACTCCTGGATTTTGAAGCAGAGCATCCCTCTCTGTGTGGTCGCAAACCTGAAGACTCAATAACTGCAGAGTGTTGCACCCTGCCGGCTGGAAGCTGACCAGGGAAGCGAGTTCTGACAGAAAGTATTTTAAGTTATTTGTTAATAACAGAGTAGGATTTCAGGAAATTTAAAGAATACCTTCTGTGTGCAGTCTCTTTGTGGTCCTGAACGTCTCTTTCCTTCCTATTTTGATAAATATTATAATTAATTATTTTGCAATAGTGCCAATTAAAACATCAGTTAATCCCGCAAAAAAAAGCCCTTACATAGCTCTGTATACGGAAAAATTAAAAAGTTATGGCTATCAAAAGATAATACATAAATATTGTTTTACACAATAAAAACTTTTTTTTAAAGCACTTCAACTTAAAAAAAAACTTTATAAATTGGGTATCGCCATAATCATATTGACCCAGAGAGTAAAACTAACTTGTCACGTATACTGCATGGTGAGTGCTGTTAAAAATAAAAATAGAAAACTGCCTTCCAAAAACCTTGTCCCCCCAAAAATGAAACCGATAAAAATATCAACTCAACCCAAAAAACAAGCCCCTACACAGCTCTGTACATAGAAAAATAAAAAAGTTATGGCTCTCAATGCAAGAAATATCTTTTCCTTTTTGAATAAAAGTGTTTTTATTGTGTAAAAGCAGTAAAACATAAAAATTATATATACATTGGGTATCGCTGTAATTGTATCGACCTGCTGAGTAAAGATAGCATGTCATTTATACCACACGGTGACCGCTGTTAAAAATAAAAAACCTAAACCTCAATAAAAACCTCAACTCATCCCACAAAAAACAAACCCATAATCAGCTCCGTATACGAAAAAATAAATAAGTTATGGCTATCAGACATAAAAACGCAATTTTACTTTTTCTCCAAGCTTCCTTGTAAAAATTAAACATTTTCAGCTAAAATTTTAGAGATTGTTGGAATTTTTTTTTTTTCATTTTAACAGCCTAACGCTAAAAAAAATGTGTGAAACACCTGTAGGGTCAATATACTCACTACACCCCTGGATAAATTTCTTAAGGGGTATAGTTTCCAATATGGGGTCTTTTTAGGGGTGTTTATTAAGTTTTAGTAACCTAGGCTGTCCGCAAACTTGAAAGGGCGTTTAAATAAAATTGTATTGAAAATGAGACCCCAAAGTCTGGTAGGTGCTCCTCCTAATCTGAGGCGTGTGGTTGAGCCAAATAGGGCACTAGAGCCACATATGTGATATCTCGGAAAACGACAGAATCTGGGGAATAAATATTAACTTGCACTTCCCTGGTCACATCTACCGTGCTCCTGCGTATAATGGATGAAAACTGAAAATCTGCAAACAAAGTGAAATTTTGAAATTTCACCTGAACTTTGCTTTAATTTCTGTGAAATACCAAGAGGGTTAACAAACTTCCTAAACACTGTTTTCAATACTTTAAGCGGTGTAGTTTCTTAGATGAAGTTATTTAGTGAAGTATCTAACATGCAGGCCCCTCAAAGCCACGTCAGAACTTGACTGGTCCCTAAAAAAATAATATTGCACATTTTCAAGAAAATGTGAAAAATGACTACTAAATTTCTAAGCCCCCTAATGTCGTAAAAAATAAAAAGACATTTAAGACATTACAACGACCTACAGTGGACATATGGTAGATGCTAGTTCTAAACTATTTTGAGTGGAATAACTATCTGTCTTAAACACAGAAATTTTAGAAATTTGAAAATGTGAAATTTTTCCAATTTTTCAAGATATTTTGATATTTTCCACAAATAAACAAGGATTATTTAGAACAAAATTTCTCACTAACATAAAGCACAATGTGTAATAAGAAAACTTTCTCTGAACCACTTGGATAGGAACAACTGTCAAAAGGTTATTCTCAAATAAAATGACACGTCTCAAAAATGGGGCTCTGTCAGGAAGGCCAAAACTGCCTGCGGTGGTAAAGGATTAAGGCAAAGAAGAGGAATATTCTTGAATGGCCAAGTCGTCCCCTGATCTAAAACCCAATGGCATGCATTTCACTTTTTTAAAGACTGACCTCAGACAAAAAAACCCCACAAAAAAAAAGCAACAAAAAAACCGCGCAGAAAAAGGCCTGGTAGAGCTTAAAAAGGGAGGAAAAACAGCTTTGGGATGCCCATGAGTTAAAGACTTCGGCAGTCTTTCCCAAAAAAAAAGGGGTTTTTCAACTAAGTATTAGAAAGTAACATTTTTATTAAATTTAATTTAAATTGTCCGCATACTTTTGGCCCCTGAAAAAGGAATTTGGGTTTAAAAAAATATTTAGTTCCTCACATTTTATGCGATTTTGTTAAACCCACTAAATAAAGCTAAAATTTTGCTCTGCGCTCAAAATTTTTTGGGAAATGAAAAAGAACCAAAAATTAGAAAATGCTGTCTCTGTCCAAATATTTATGGACCTAACTGTATGTTTAGAAAACAAAAAACTTTATCTGCGGTGATCTTACTTTTCATTATATATCTTGTATATAATACTATTATGTGAATATCATGAGGACAAATGCAAGCAGCTTGTATTTGTCAGTCTCTGACCATAATCAACAAAAATAATTTAGATTAAGTAATAAAAAAAAAAATTGAAATTAATAAAAAAAAATTAAAAAATATTTTCAGAGAGGTCAAAAATAAGGCTTGTTACAGGGCAATGTTTGGGACATATTTCAGCCCGTAATTTCGCGCCGTACGACTAAAATATGGGAAAAATACTTCCCAGTCATTACGGTAATCCTTTTAGTTCTCTAGAGAATTTGGATTACGTCTCCTCTCCTGCTCGCACAATCGCTGGGGGGATAAGTGCATGTCAATTATTCAGGGGTTTCTGCACCGTAAATAATAAAATGTCTAGGGGGCCCGGGGGCTGCAGCCCCCCCGATCGCTCCTGAGCACAGGCGTTTTTTGCGGGCAAAATGTCCCCAATTCCCCGTAAATAAGCTGTGTAAAACACTGCCTAAGAGTTAAAATTGTCATTTTAGTGTTACAACACTTTCAAAATCAAACCCTGGTTTTTTTAAAAGTATATTTCTAGATAAAAAACACAGTGGAGTTTGACCAACCTTTTCTTTCTTGGAAGGTGATGGCATTTGACTTTCTTCTTCTATATGTTCATTCTAGTGGAAAAATATACCTTTACTATTGTTTATTTCATTAAGAAAATTTGCTTGAAATATTGATATATTAGTCGAAATATTAAATACCTTTTTCCTTCTTAGTCCCTGAGGACCTGGGTATGACTTTTGAAAAATAAGGGGAAAAATGTTACCCCAAGTGAAATATAAAAAAAAAGAAATTTTGCCGAACAAAAATAACACACCCAAGGAATTTTATTTATTATTTTTTTAAAAAGCCCCCTTGTTTCCCGGGCGCTGTACAGTCGGGGGGTTACATACTTTACATAAGTCAAAGAGTACAGTGATAAGGGGATAAAAAAACAATTGGAAAGGACAGAGGGAGAGAGGCCCCTACCGCGGGGTTACAATCTACAAGGGGGGGGGAAAGAGACGGGGGTGAGGGGAGACATGTCTGTGGAGGAAGTAGTGACAAGTTTAGTAAAGGTTATAGGCAAGCCTAAAGAAATGGGTTTTCAGGTTGCTTTTAAAGTGGTGAAAAGTGGAGGAGAGTTGATGTGTTGGGGCAGTAGCCAGGGGTGGGGTGAAGACGGGGAGAAGTCTTGGGGAGGGGTTGTGTGGGGGGAGCTGATAAGGGGGGAGAGCAGAGGGAAGGCCCTGTGAGGGCGGAGAGTGGTGGGGGGAATATTTGGAAATTGGGCAGAATGTTGGAGGGGAGAGGTCTTGGAACCCCTTGTGGGTCTTTGGTTAGTAGCTTGAAAGAATTCGCTGGGGAAATGGGAAGCAGGAAGGGATTGGCAGAGGGAAAGGCAGAGGGTAGCGAGGAGAGAGGTGGATAAAAGGGCGCGAGTTTAAGATGGATTGGAGGGGGGCGAGGGTGTAGCTGGGAGGCCACTGAGAAGGATGTTGCAGAGTTAGGCGGGGGAGAAAGGGCTTTGGGCCAGCATTTTTGTAGTGTCATAGCGGGAATGAGGGGATGGAGAGATGTTTTTCAGGTGGAGAGGAGGCAGGGGGTGAGGGTTTGGGGTGTGTGGGGTTTTAAAAATAAAACGAGTTAGGATTACCCCCAAAACACGGATTGTGGGACCCGGGGAAAAAAAGAGCCCTTCACTGTAATAGAGAGATCAGTGGAGGGGGGAGTTTGGGTGGTGGAAAAATGATGAGTTCTGTTTTTTTCCACATTTGTTTTTGGGACGTGTGAGAAGAAGGAGGAAAAAAAAGGGGGACAGACAGTCAGGGATCGGGAGAGTAGAGAAGTGCTTGGGCCGGATGGAGTTGGGTATCATCAGCATACGGTGGTAATGAAAGCCCGGAGGCTATGAGCTGACCGAGGCAAGGGTGTAGTAGAGAAGAGTAGTGGACCCCGGGGTGACCCCTTGGGGACACCAACAGAGGTGGGGGGGGGTGTGGGAAGAAGAGAGAGCTGAAAGTCCGATCGTGGGGGACGAGGAGACGGAAAAAGCAAATCCCCTGATGCGGGGAGGGGAGGATTTGTAGCAGGAGGGATGGTCGACGGTCAAGGCAGAGGAAAGGTCCAAGAGGAGGAGCACAGGTAGCGGTGAGGCTTTAGCAGTTACTGTATTGGGGATTTGGTTAGGGCGTTTCGGTGAGGGGGTGGGGTCGAAAACCAGTTGAGGGGTCAAAAAAAAGAGTTGGGGGAGAGGGGGGAGGACCGCTGAAAATAGACGTGCTGCGAGGAGTTTGGAAGAAAAGGGGCAGTGGATGGGGCGTAGTTGGACAGAGAAGAGGGGGAAGGGTTGTTTTTTTTTTTGGATTAGTGGATAGTAGCAGTTTAAGGCAGAAAGGGAAAATTTCCGAGGGTTTTTGATGGTTGAAGATGGGTGAGTGTGGGTGATGAAGCATGAGGTCGGGATGAGGTGGGATGGCAGGGGTCAAGATACGGTGTGGGTTGGATTTGGCAGTGGAGGGAGCTTTTCTAGTGACCGTGGGGAAGCAAGTTAAGGGGGAAAAGCAGGTTGAAGGGGAAGGGGGGGTGGTGGGGACTGGGGTGAAGTTTTTGTGAGGTTGTTTTTTGGAGGAAGTGAATGGCAAAGTCATCTTTGAAAGGGGGAGGGGGGGGAGGGTTTGGTGGACGGGAAGAGAGTTGGAGTTTTTTAATAAATTGTCTGGGGTTGTGGGACGGGAGGATAGAGAGTGGTAAATAGTTTGTTTGGTGAGGCGGGCGGACTTAAAAAAGTTTTTGCAGTGAGTGTTTGTTAAGGCAAAGTCATAATGGAGTGAGTTTTTTCCCGCGGGGTTTTGCAATTCTGGAAGCCCCCTCAGCTGTTTGGTGAGTCTGTGGCCCGGGGGTTTTCTGTTGATTTTGGGGTTTTTGTGTGTGAGAGGGACGACTGAGTCAGGGGGTGATGATTGTATGGTTGTAGAAAGGGGGGCTGCGTCTGGGGCATTGAAAGAGGGAGATATGGAAAGGGTGTAAGAGAGTCAGAGAGAGTGTGAGGGTTGAAGTTTTGTGATTTCTGCGGGGGGCGTACTGGATTGAGACAGGGGAGCAGGTGGGGGGGAGTATGGTGAAGGTAAGCGGTTTGTGGTCAGTTAGGGTGTGGGGAGTTAGAGATGTGATAGGGGGAGGGGCGGGTGAAATTTAGGTCCAGTGTGTGTCCATCTTTGTGAGTGGCTCCTGAGGTCCATTGGGAGAGATTTTAAGGAGGAAACAGAGTGAAAGGGTTTGTTGGAAGAGAGTGGGGGGGTGCGATTGGGTGTTGAAGTCTCCCCCGATGTAGGGGGATGTCGGTGGAAAGAAAGTGGGAAGCCAGGAAGCAAAATGGTCAAAAAACCCGGGGGAGGGCCCGGGGGTGGTAGACAACAGCCCTTGGAGGGCGGGGGGGCGTAGATGCGGCAGAGTGCATTCAAAGGAGAAAAGGGGTTTGGGGGAAGGGGGAGAGGTGGAGCGGGGGGGCAAGGAGAGGTGTCGACAGGGGAGGCCGACGCCTCACCATGCTTGTTACCGGGCGAGGGGTGTGGGTAAGTTTTGGGGGCCGCTAAAAAAAAGTGCGGCAGGGGGACTTGTAGGGGGGTCAGCCCGGTTTTTAGTCAGACCAAGGGAAAAGTAGGTTGCGTGAGTGAAAAAGTATGTATGTTTGAGAGTTTTTAATACAGCCCCGCATTCCAGAAAGCTCCCAAAGGGGAGGTTTGGGGGGAGCCGGGTAGAGGGATGTGTAAAATTTGGGTTTAAGGGTTAGGGAATTTAGTGGTAGTCTGTTGGAGGAGGCAGAGGACTATGGTGGGAATGTGCTGGGGGGGGCCCTGGGTTGGGGGATATGTCCCCGGAAGCCAGAAGGAGCAGTGAGAGGGTGAGTAGGTGGCAGTAGAATAGACTGTAGATTGGCAGGGTTTGTTTGGTGCGGAGGGCATTAACAGTGAGGAAGAGGTTGGTGGCGGCAGACAGGTGTGAGGGTAGAATGCAGGGGGGAGATGTAGAGTTCATTGTCCAGCGAGGGAGTTTGGGGATAAGCAGTAAGTGTGAGGAGAGTGGAGATAGCGATGATGAGGGAAAAGAAGAGCATAGTGTTAGATCACAGTTGGACAGTTAGATGTCTGGCTGCTTGCTATATATGTTTTTGTGCCATTTTTGTTAGCATTTTTGTTTTGTGATATATTAATTTACAATCACTGCATTATTTTGAAATAAGTGAATCAAGACATTGTCTATCTTACCGCTCTCTCTTGTTTTTCAGGTGTCATTCTTTTGGTTCGACTTTTTCTGAGGGCTTCTGTTCCACTGACTGTATTATTCTGCTTTAAGATAATTTGTTTTAGCTATAAAATTACATTTTTACAGGTAAAGGCTATTCTAACAACATAAACATATAAATGACCTTTTTAGAGTTTTTGCCATAGTGTCAGCATGCCTTGTAGTAGAGGTCAACTTTCAGAAGAGCTATGTAACAATAAGTGACCTGTAGTACTCATGATTAGTCCTGTATAGTTTTACTTTGCCATACCAATAAACAACATTTATAATAACGATGATGAAAATTACATAACAAAGGCTAAAATGACAATGTATTATTGTTGAATCTATTGTTGATTTCTATTACCAGTTAGTTTCTTCATGATTCGAAGTGTGAAGCCTTTAAAGAGCCACTACCATCAAAAAAAACTTTTCACAAATTGACAAGCAACGTGATTATTTTATGTAATGTTTTGGTAATATTTTTTCTTTTTCTTTTTTGTCATTTACATTTCTCTATGTACATTACTTCATAGTTTGCTTTACTAACTTCTCCTTTGTGAGCTTTAACAGCACAGCAGTCATTGCCCAGTCAGTTTAGTCTAGTCATTAAAGGGGATGTATCGCTTCCTTAGTTCGGCTGATTCATACTGCTCTCAGCTTCTCAACTCTGGAAATGCAGGGGCGTTTCTTTCCCTCCCAGCTGGGTGACATGTTCACTTCCTTCCCCTTCACTGTTCCTGCTGGCTCTTGAGAATCCCCCCCCACCCTCTCTGAGTCCCTTTTCTCTGTGTCTTTCCCTATGCAGTCTTATTTTGTAAGAGCTGTATACATACCACAGGCTGCATTCAATCTAGACTGAGCAGTGATCTCTTCTCCTCTCACAGCTGGAGATGTGTTACAGTTGAATCCAGCTCTTAAAACGGCACAGATCTCGCTTCTATGCAGGAGAGTTAGGCACTGGGAAAAAACTGTTATGTTTTCTCATTGTAGAATCTTTTTGCGGGGTGTTTCTGTGGGTGTGGAGAGAGAAAAATGCTAAAGCCCCTAACTCTGGTCAGGCAGGGATCGACACAAATTGTGCTGTTTCCTGATTGTGTAAGCCCTTCAGGTGTAATTCTGTTTCTTCTTGTGTATAAAGTGAAAATGTGGTCGGTCCCTTACTTTTGAGGGGAGAGACACAGGAATGTTTCCAATACGCCCCAGGGCTGTACAGAATGTAAATGAGCTCTCAGCTAGTGAAATGCAAGGAGGAGGGATCTGGAGGGATCCGACCAGCACTGGATTCAGTGTAAACAAAACACAAGATAAGGAAAACTGTGAATACAAGACAGCTTTGCTAATGACATCCAATTGCAAGTTTCTTTTTTCACTGTCCTTATTTGAAGACCATTTAATGAAATTATAAAACCCCTTTAACTATCCCTGTCCAGGGAACAATAGAGTGATCATTCTGTCATTACCTACTAATTGTTATAAGGCTACATGTATGTAATATATATGTACTGTCTGGGTGTCAGGTTCATCCACTTTTTAAGTAAACCTCCCCATATTTATGAAACATGGCTGGAACATTATGTAACCAAGCACTTCTCACCCTTTGTTCACCCCTACACCCTAAGGCTATGTTCACACGTTAATTGGACTATTTGGCCTGCATTTCGCGCGTACTCTGTCAATAGGGGCGAGACACGTCCATCATTACTGTAATCACAGTTTCATAGAGAACTATGGATTACGCCTCCTCTCCCCGCTCGGACAATACGACGCGCGGGGAGATAAGTGACATGTCAATTACTAGCGGCGAATACGCAGGGCCGGCGGGTTGCCCACCACCCTGACTTGCGGGAGCTTGCGCCAATCGGCGCGAGCTCCCAAACTCACGGCGTAATTGCAGGGTGTAATTATGCCCCACAATTATGCCGTGTAAACATAGCCTAATAGATTGTAAGCTCTTGCGAGCAGGACCCTCACACCTTGTGTCTGATCTGTACGTAGCTTTTTACTGTGTAATGTTTGTCTTTTTCGTCTGTACTTATACCTTCTAAATTGTAGAGTACTGCAGAATATGTTGGCTCTACATAAATAAAGATTATTATTATTAATAATAATAATATGTAAGCATTTCTTGCAGCAGCTGCAGTAAACTGAAATAAGTCTGACCTGCAATTTAGGCAAGATTTTATATGAAATTTTTAATTGCACTTGACTTCCAGAATAAAAAAAAAATACTGGCAAAAAAAAAAAAAAAACTTAAATTTAAATAAAATTCCTAACTTTGTGTCCATTTAATATGTATATACAAAACATTGCAAAAACAACATGACTGTACTGTTGCTGCAACAAGCTCAGAATATGTAGTGTTTCAACATTGTAAGGGTATGTTCACACAGCGTATTACGGTGCGCACAGGTAAGTACGCCCAAAAAAAGTGACATGTCAGGAACAGTATGTGCTGGGAAATACGCTTGTTTTACGTAGCACTCAATGAGTGCTATCATTTTACCATACTTGCGGGGCGTACTTTGGCGCAATTATGCACTGAAGCACACCCCACAAATATGCAGTGTGATCATAGCCTAATAGCTGAAAAGTCGATCCACTGAGTTTCTGGAGATGGAGCCAACCAACACATAGTGGGTAGAAATCTAGGGGGACATGTTTGAAAACGGCATACATGATGGTCATATAAAGGAATGTACGGGCCTTGCTTGCGTTTGTTGTATACAGTTACTTGTTGGTGCATAGGAGAGAGCCCAACTTGGCCTATATGTGAGATGCCGTTTATAACTTCGGTCAATAGTATATTTTTGAAGATGTGTAAACCTCAACATCAGGAAGTGTGGTTGACAAAAATAGAAAGCCAAGTAAAAGTCATTTTTAATAAAAATGGTTTTAAAGGCTTATAGATGTGTATTTGTTGATTTGATCCTTATTTTTTGTAAGAGTGGTAAAAAAAAAAAATTTCCATTGTTGGGCAGGTCAGAATAGGTTGAATATGTAATAAAGATAATACACACCACCTTAACTCATTTTGAAACAAAATTTCCAGGCTGCAGCTAAAATGAATAGCACCCTAGTTGATGAAATCTCTGCATTCTTGTGCATTCATGTTTTATCTTTTGGTGAGGACTCCCAAACAAGATAATGCCAATATTATAGAAAAAGACAAATTTGCAGGCAAAAACATCAGAGAGCTGCAGTAATTTGGCCAAAAAATAAAACTCACAAGACATTATCCAACTGTACCATCTTTCCTGATTGTGTTCTTGAAGAATTTTTGAGGTGGTTGACCGAAATAATATTAAATACTTAAAATTTGACCTGCTACAACTTGTGGGTACTGTATGCATGGAGATAAATACTACTGGTGCACTGAGTTTTCTGCTTGGAACATGATGTAAGCTATTTCTCGTTGATAAATAAATGCTTGTTTGGAACAATGCTCAAAAAAATTTGTCTGGAGAGGCTTACAATATATTTCAATATACAATATGATTTTATAGAAAAACATTGATGATCGGTTGTAAAATAAGGTGATACACATGAGCTTCTTTCTTCTGCTTATGCCACCCTCTACAAGTTAATGAGCTTTTGTTAGCAATAATGAGTTCAAATGTAAAATCTTTATGAGATCTAATTTTATGAAGGTTAATCTATCACTTTATATGCTGCAGAACAATCAGTTTTATGGGGCATGACACACTTGTTAATTGATTTCCCATCTGTTAAGAAGCACAGAAGCCTTGTTTCTTCAGGTTTGATGTCAGTGTATGTGCGCCATCTGTAATATACCAGAGCTGCCTGAACTTAATGTCGAGTTTAGAAGGTAAACAACTTCAAAATACACCATAATCCCGAAAGATTGAAATCACCAACCTGCCACTTGCATTGCATTAGAATCCCTAATGTCTTAACATTTACCATACAGCAAAGGATGGGAAGTCCTTAAGAAAAAGTTATTTGTTTATTGGTGTCTATTCCTGCTTAACATTATTGGTTGCAATAATACAGTGTTCATTTTCATTGTCTGCACTGTTTACCTATAAATGTTATCTGTACTATTTAAAAGGTATGACTAACTGGAAAATTTATATGTCAGAGAAGATAAAGGTTATTGCTATTCAACCCGTTCTCCATTGTACAAGGAAGAATTGGTATTCACACAGTACACTGTCAGAGTTTTTTTCAGTAATGTTTAGCTTGATTTTAAAGAGGACCTATCACCTTCAGAGAAACCTCGTGAAGTGATAGAAGACTAAAACACAAACACTTTCTCAAATATGTTTCTTTAGGAAAATCAAAGCATTTCATCTGTAATTAAAAAAAAAAAAAAAAAGCAGCACTGGCTCTTTAAGACATCTCTGAAGTTGGGCCAAGTCGGCATATGACTGCTTGATGGATCACTATGTTGACAGCTGTATCAAATCTCCTGCCTCTGAGCTGGGAGAGCCCACTGTGCATGGGGGAGCCTGTAAGTCTACATCATGTGCACACCAGCAGCAATGTGATATAGATGCCCGTGTTCTGTGGAGAAGGAGGCTGAAGCAACAGGTGAACTCTGGCACAGAATGTCCTCAGTGTGAAGTGCGTGTTGTACTGTATGTAGTGAGACACTCAGATTACCCTGTACAAGCAGCTATGTCCTCAGCGCCCCCTGCACAGTTGGTATCTCCCAACAGAATGATAACATTCTCCTGAGTTACAAAGTGAAAGTAAAACCTGTACCCCTGTAATACTGACTGAAATCCTCTGCATTGCTAATGACATGTATTTGAGAAAAGTCTTATAATTTAATCTACTCATTTTTTGTGTGTTTTGTGGAAGTGATAGGTACTCTATAAAGCTTATATACTTTTTTTTTATTAATGCCATTGTTTAGTAAAAGATATATTTCTTAAATATATTTACATTTATATACATTGCCTGCCTGCCTTAGAATGAATGGTACCCTATGCAGGACTCTTTACTCATTCCTCTACTACATGTACTACAGTCTGTATTTACATTGTGTGATTAGTACCAGATAGTCCAGCACTGCGGAGGTTATGGGTGATGCAGACAAGCAGGAGGAAAAGCCGGAGAAGCATTATGGCTGTGGGGAATACGGAGGAGTGGGAAGCTGAAAAGATTCATCAAAAATGCTCGGGACAACCAAGGGGTGCCTACTTACTGCAAGATGGTGTTGCACCCTGTGCAGCAGCATAGGTCACGCACCCATATGGTCGACCAAGTGATCATTTTTTTTACATATATTTGAATTAATCAGGAAGAACTACAGCATAATATTTATCGTATTGGGATATTTATGTTCACTATTGCAGTTGCTGCTACTTCTGTTGACTCTACATAAAGGTCTTCTAGTGTTAATGAAGGCCTTTTTTGAGAAAAAACTGAGTATAAAATAGAATAATAATGGCTGTGATTTCTACTTTCCAAACTACATATCTCACTGATATGAAATTTTATTATATTTTGCATCTGCATGAAGATGCAACCATTGTTGTCAATAAGGTCTCAAGTACAGTATTAAGCTTTGTACATCCTTCAAGTTAGAGGAATAGTAGGGAAACTGTAGACTTTTATGGGCACCACTTTAATGCAAAATGAAATTGCTCCATCAGATGTTGTATTATGTGCTATTTGGTGTACACACAGAGCCTACTGCTCCGTAGTACTCCAAAACATGTTCCTTCCTGAGAGTCCTTTTATGATATTCTATAAGTAACTAAAACAATCTTGTTTTTTTTTAAATGAGTGAACTTCTAAGGTACGTAGATGTTACCTTTTATAAGGGGTTATAAACTGGGATTTAGTCTTATCTGCATAGCCATTAATTTAAATGATATTAGTTGATTTTAGATAATAATTGATCTTTAAACTTTGTATTTTATGGGCAGAAAAGCACTGCATTGAAATATTCTCACAACAGTGAAAACAATGAAGCTTGATACAAGTCATTTTAAAATCAGTTTTATAAAAATCCAATGTGCAAAATACTGTGCCAACAATAATTTGATGTAAGTGGAGAAATAGTTAATCCACAGGCAGTTTTTTGAAGCACCCATTTTATCTTCCTGAAGGCAATAACATAAGTCACAGTGCCCAAAGCGTACACTCAGAAATGAGTGAATAATTGGAAGGTATTAAAAAAAATTTGTTTTCATGTTCATAGTTCATCCAGAATCCAATCACTGAAGCATATCCACAAAGTTTAAGGTTAATGAAATAGGTCTGAGCAATAGAATAGATGCAACAACTTTTCTTCTGTTATTGAACTTGGAATCCGAAAAAAATGTCACAGAACAGTCCCACTGTCTGCAGAAGCCTCCCCAAATGTGTGCCAAATGATCAGCATCAAGTAGATGACTGCCAGTGGTATCCTAGCTCATAGAAAGTAAGCATCAGTCTCAAGGCTGTATAGCTTGTAGAGAAGGCATGGGCTGTTCATGTTAAATGAAGAAAATGTTCCTTCTTGTGTTTTGGGCGGCGGAATAGTTTTAAGATTGGTCCTGTGTGATTTAAAGAAAGATGTCATGTTAAAAAGCTTGGAGCATACATGACTGGTGTAGTCGGTTAATAGCGATTGCTTGCAGCAAGCAGAAGCATTAAGGCTCTGTTAGAATTAACATTGATTGTTGGCTGGCATGAAAGTTATATGAAAGTGATTTGATGTATTAGTTAGACTGGACAATATTCATGGATCATAAATACTGTATATCACAATAAAAGGACCTCTCCAAAGCAGTTAAAGATTGTCTGGTTTAGAAACCTCAGTTCTTAATGCCCTAGTACAGCATTTTCATTTTAGAAATTGAAGAGAACCTTATTAAGAACCTCCATCAATTAGCCAGGAAAGAGAACAGGTACAAACAGTTGCTCTCCCTCTGGAGGACATGGCACATTCATGCATTACATGAACTTCCCATTGATTCCCATGGTATTGTGTAAATGCTTCATTTCCCCTACTTGAGATGCAGGAGAATTAAATATTTTAATGCACTTAAATTAATATGGCATAGTTCATTGTCTTAAAGGGGTTCTCCAATACATCTTTATATTTGTTATAGAGCTCATAACTGTATTATATTAAACTTTGTAACTGATACTAATTAAAATTATTTACCTGTCCTGCTATGCAGAACCAGGCAAAGAGCCCTTTACTCCCTTCCCTCCTGCCTCCTGCAAACCATGTGACGTTCATCCATCACATGGTTTTGCTTCTGCTCAATGAATGTTTAGACAGTGAGTGTGATGAAGCCAGAATCAGCTCAGAAACATTCCCTTATAGTAGGCGTGACCTGAGCAGAGAACAATCTGGCCACACAGTAGTGAGGGCATTCACACCTGAACAGACCTTAGTTTGAAAGTGAATAGAAGCAAGCAGGAGTTATTTCAGGGAAGGGTGAACTGTTTCTAGCTGACAGCAGTATAAAGCTGGGGGTTGTGTTGCAATCGGACAGCTCTATAAGCTGTTTAAATAGTGACTTATGGGTCCCAGCAAAAATGTGCAGTCAGGATAATGATGATTGCAAGTACAGAGCTGAGGTGATTATACACTAATGTCAGCTTAGACCCTAGCAGTAATAACTGTGGAGGGAAGTCCTGGATTACAACTGCAATGCAGTCTGTGACTTGTAGGAAAAGATGCTGGAGAACTACTGACCTTCCCCAAAGCAGGAAGTTTCAGTGCAAAAAGTGGATCCTATGATAGATGAATAAGGAGGCAAAAGAAAAAAAAAAGAAACACATGAAGGTAGTGGAATATCTTTACTTTTCAATATAAATGGTGTTTTAGTGTTCTATGAAGTTTTTAACCTCCCGGGACAACCTCTTCAAGTAGATACATACAATGTTTTTTTCTTATGTTTCACATATACTGCTATATTTCTACTATAGACAATTATAAAATATGTCTGTAAGACGTCTTCCTGTTTGTGTTGTATTATTTTGGATGGAAAATGTTTTAGTTCAGAAGTGTAAAAAACTGGACAGAAATCCATGTGTGTCTTCAGTTCCAACACTATCATTGATAATGAGATAATGACATTTCTTTTGCTTCCCATATTCCTGAGGTCACATTAAGGGCTTGTCCCCACGGATAATGAGATAATGACATTTCTTTTGCTTCCCATATTCCTGAGCTCACATTAAGGGCATGTCCCCATGGTCCGGGTTTTCCCCCGGTTTTACAGACGGTTTTCGGTTTTGAAAGCTATCTGTAAACTGGGTGTCAACCTCTTACATGGACTTCAATGGAAAATCCGTGCACGGTTTTTTAGATCACCAGCAGTCCGAAAAACATAGAACATGTTCATTCTTCCGCTCGGTTTTCAGGCGGAACATGTCTGCATGAAGGGGGAGCGCTTGATCCGCAAACCGCGGACAAAAGCATTCCCCCTGCGCGCCGTGTACACAGCACCTAACAGAGCAAATACTGGTCGGGATTTCCGACCGGTATTTGTCCTGTGTCGTGTAAACGGCCCCTAAGACTAATGCCTCCAAGATTAATGAAAAAAAAGACAAAGCACCATTGAGTTCAACCTTCTGCACCTGCAAAGCATTTCCAGTATGCACATGCATGTTTGTTTTCATTATGGAATCGCTAAAGCAAGTTTCTTGTTAATAAGCACAGGCATTGAAAAGCAAAGCACAGTAAAGAGCAATGGTAGTTATCCCCATAGAATATGGCGAGAAATTGCACATATAAAAAGCTAAGCATTACAAGCATAAAAAGACTGCACACTGACAAGACGCATATCAGCATATATGCTTGCAAATCAACACAGCCACTACCCGCAATATTTAGCAATAACGGATGGTATGTAAACAGGCCAAAACACAAAAATAATGTACCACACTTCATGGTCTTCCTGTTGTGAAATATATGGTTTATACCATATTTTGTACATTTCTGTTGTGCTGGTTGCAGACCAGAAAAACATATTCAGGTATTGTGTTTTTAATCAGTTTTTTTTTTCTAATTCGAGTTCTTTAGGTGCCACATCAAATTTAGGATTCTGTAATCATAAATCAAAACATCTTTAAAAATCAGTACTTTGTGTTGTAAAATCTAGCATACAAGGGCATATGTACTGTACAACAGAGACAGCTGATGTTGTTGCTATGGGGTTCCTGAAGAGAAGGGGCTAATTCATGATTGTTCTTATCCCCATTTTGAAGAACTTGCACAGAAAAGAGGTAATTATAGGTGTGGCAGAAAAATAGGTGCAAAATACACATAATTTATGATAAAGGGATACAGGTTTCAGCACTGCATGTTGCTGATGGTTAGATATGTGGTGAACATAAATGGGGCTAATATTTCATCTTTGCAATGAGGCTCTCCGGCCTCTACAAATGGTATTACGTGTGTAACTATCAATCAGTTTACATATTCTGTAGATCCAACATTATTCTTTCATAGATGACTTTGTTACTTTTCAGAACTGCACTCTTTGTCCACAAAAACAGGTTGGTTAATTCTACTTGTGTTATCTTTAAGTTGTAATATCCATCCAACAACATTTAAATTTATACTTTATAAAACATTAGGTTATTACCTCATCCACTGGAGATTCTGCCAATTTTTCAGTAATTTCATCCTGTACGTAAAAGAAAAGATTGAAAAATGTATTTTTTGTATCCACCTACAGAGACACTATATATATATCTATACATATATATATATATGTATATATATATATGTGTATATATATATATATATATATATATATATATATATATATATATATATGTATATATATATTATATATATCACACACACATATATATGCCTTGTACTAAAACCAGCATTGGATGTTTGACTTGTTATATAGTACAGTATTTTTTTTTTCCAGAAGTTTTTTAAGAACCAGACTATTAAGCAAATTTTAGCAAATATCTACATTTAACACATTTTTTTCTGTGAATTTGGGAATTTATGTTTTCTAATGGAATAGTTCTAAGAAATGTATCCAGATTTGTTTCCATAGAAAGCTCTCTTGTGCTGGTCAGTTCATAAAAATATTAAAACTAGGTTCTGACAGCTTGGTAAAGTTTCTAGAATGGATCCAGAACAGAAGAAAAGTGTAGATATTTGTACATGCATTTTAGAAAAAATAAGGCCTGAAGGCCAGATTTTTTTTCATTTATGAACAACATTTGGATGCTCCCATTTTAAGGATTATGAAATCATACTAAAACTATGCCTACCTGTGTGTGCCTCTCTTAAACATTTAAAAATAAATTTAGTTTTCCAGTTATGTTACAACAACAGAATTCTAAATAATGAGTTCCAATAAGGAATTTACATCACAAGATCATCCATGTTTTGAAGCAAGAAAATCTAACAAAAGTCATAGACTTTTTAAACATTTAAACACATTCTTACCATATCTGTAGTTGTAGATTTCATGTCTTCAGTACAAGTTT
Organism: Phyllomedusa bahiana; assembly: GCA_025379985.1. Lineage (NCBI taxonomy): Eukaryota > Metazoa > Chordata > Amphibia > Anura > Hylidae > Phyllomedusa > Phyllomedusa bahiana. Next base: position 19,946 of record JAODAL010032469.1, read on the forward strand.
GAGGTGTGGCTGCATTGGGTGTCATTATAATACTCTTGCTCTGAATATCTCTCCAATAATGTATAATTTACACTCACTTCTTGCTCATGAATAGATTCTGTGGATATATTTACAGTTCGGTTACTTTTTTTTTTGTCTTTCTTGCTTTGCTTTGTTACCTTAAAAGAATTAACAAAAAAATGAATGCTTAATTATTTGAATTTCTTTGTGTAAAAATATTGTACAAATATTGTACAAATATTTTTAAAGCAAATGCAGAATTATCCATATAGTCATAGACACAGAAAGTTAAAAACCGAATTAGATGATCAAGCATAAGGGTGCTTTCACACGGGACGTTTTTTGGTGCGTTTTTTATGTGTTTTTTCAATGCGTTTTTTGTGCAGGAAGGCACAGCAATTAATGCTGTACATTGCTGCACAAAAATCTTGGTAATTACCACGATTTTACCGCAAATTTACCACGATTTTTGCCGAATTTTTGTGCAGCAATGTACAGCATTAATTGCTGTGCCTTCCTGCACAAAAAACGCATTGAAAAACGCATCAAAAACACACCAAAAACGCACCGTGTGAAAGCACCCTAACTAAAATGCTGCTGGCAATGATGGAGGATTAGCACTAGCTCAGACTATTTTGACACAGGAGTATTAGTTACAGGGTGCTACTGTAATTTACTGTGTCTATGAGTCAAGATAGAAGTTATGGGTGTCATATAAGCTGCGCTATTAGCTGACCCTGCTTTTCGTTCTTTCTCTCTATCTTTCCTAACATCCTCACCCACTACTATTCTGATTCTTTCTCCGATTTCTTTTTAAGTGCCCCTCTTTATTCCTTAATTCAATTTTGTAGATTCTTCTAGTAGGATATGCTTCCTTTGAAATAGTATGTAATAAATAATAAAAATAAGTTTCTTTGTCATACACTACATGCCAAATTCTTATATTATGCCTCACTAAAACTGAAACTTTGTCAGTACACCATAGACTAATAAATAGACTATGTATTGAGCTAAATATAATAAATAATGTATATATGTTTTTATCATTTCTTTGAAGCGTCTTCCATTTTACCTTCAGAGGAACTGCTGTCTGAGTCTCTTTTGTTGTACTTTGGTCAGAAGAAATCTCCTGGTTGATATCTTCCTCTCGTTTAATATCTAATATGCTGAACTCAGTAGCAGTTGAAGTTGGTATACTGGTTGGTTGCACAATTCTCTTGTACATTCCCTCATCATTTCCATTTATCTCCTCAGACAGCGTACTTCGCAACCTTGTGTCAGTAACTGTTTTTACTAGATGGCTTTTTTTCTTATTTTCTTTTCTAGAATCCTAAAAAAACATAACAGAATCCTATAACTTGAGTTTTGGCTGATTATATATTTACTATTTATTTCCCACTGGTTATATAGCACCAACATAAACCAATTCACAACAATGTACAAAATGTTTACCAATCAGATTAAACCCTTAAAAGGGTTGTCTCGCTACAAGGATTACTGCTTTTTATGTTAAAGATCTTGCAAAAACAAGTCACTTTGCAATATGTGTCCATTAACAGTGTCCTACCTATTCTGAGATATCCCCTCTTGTATGGGCTGCATCAGCATCTCAGTTCGCTATAGCTACAGACCTGTTTGACCTATCCTGATAGGCTGCCAGCGCTGGTTGCTATAGCTACAGACCTGGCTTCTACTGCAGCCTAGTAGAAGACAGTAAACACGCCCCTGAATTCAAAGTGAAACCAAGAAAACAGGACTGAATCAGTGTAGTGAGACAACCCCTTTAAGTCAACAAACATCATAATCTAATTAGCCTATCTCAGACCCACAAACTAGCACCAATATACTATAAATCTAACACAGTATGGGGGGGGGGGAACCAGAGTCAATCCATGTAACCAAGAAGAAAACCCAAACTTCAAACATTTGTTTCCATGCCTCAGTGATGTAAAAAAAAAAGTGCTAACCACTGACCCACCATGCTGCCAGATGATATTTTCTGATCAGGCTACCAACAAGAATCACACAAGGTATGGAAAACAACATAGGGCCTTATGTATGAAAACTGTATTTTTTGCCGATAGCAACCAATCGGAGCTTTCATATAGTGCTCTGGAAAAATGACAGCTGATCTCTGATTGGTTGCTATGGGCAACAAAGAAAGTCTTACTTCTAAACAGTTTTCATAAAAAAGGCCCATAATCTCTATGCAGATTGTGCAAGAGGCATTCCATGACCAGTTCACTAAGGGTGACATGTATGAACGTTGGTGCTGACAGTCCAGTTCTAAATAGCTTTAAAGGGGTTGACTCACTACATTGATTCATCTTACCTCAGTCCTGTTTTCTTGGTTTCATTTTGGATTCAGGGGAGTGGTTACTAGCTTCTACTACGCTGCAGTAGAAGCCAGGTCTTTAGCTATAGCAACCGGTGCTGGTAGCCTATCATGAAAGATCAAACAGGTCTGTAGCTATAGTGACCTAAGGAGCTGATGCAGCCGATACAAGAGGGGATATCTAGGAATAGGTAGGACACTGTTAATGGACATTTATTGCAAAGTGACTTTTTTTGCAAGATCTTTTACATAAGAAGCAATCCTTGTAGTGAGACAATCCCTTTAAGGTAGTATAGAATGCGCCAAAATGTATGAACCTGTTCTTCTGTAGCTCATACATACAGGCGCAGTTTAGTGCCAATACGACAAGTCTGGCTCAGACAGGCCACCTTTAACTTGGTCTGGCTGTTCTAACTGTTCTGCACCAAGGTTTGCCGTCAAAGAGTCATAAATGTATCTAATTCTATGAATGTGGTGTGACCCCTAATCTTTGGCGCATTAAAAAGTGTCGCTCCTGTGCTTTTTGTGCCAAAGTTGGAATACGACTATTCATACATCTATAGAAGAGGTCTACTAAAGCTTTTCGGTGCTAGATAACTGGCACAGCCTTGTTCTTGCATGTTGCCCTAATTGCTTAGCCAGGAAATTGAAATAAATCATACTCTATACACTGTGTGAGCTTCAAACTGGTATTCACATAAAATATAGTTACTTCTGGAATCTTGTACATGCTCTAAAACAATAGATATGTTTTTATGTAAAACATGTGATTTTTTAAAATGAAACAAGTCACAAAACACTGATATGTGGAGACTGGGACCCATACTGATCCCTAAAAAAGGAAAGTGCCAAAAAGCTAACATCAGAATAAAAAAAACAATTTATACCTCTTGAACTGTTCCTCATTTTTAAATGTTACAGCCACAATCTTAAATCTACTTTTTTGATATTTTATGTGAAAGAGCAACACAAAGTAGCAAGTATTTGTGAAGTGTAATGAAAATGATATGTGCTTTTCCAAATTTTTGAAAATTAAAAAGCTAATAAGTGTATTCAAGTGTATTCAACCCCTGTATTCTGATACCCCTAAATAAAATCCAGTGTGACCAACTGCCTGTAGAAGTTCCGTAATTAGTAAATAGAGTATATCTGCATGTAACTTATTCTCAGTATAATTACAGCTGTTTTATGAAGACCTCAGAAGTCTGTTAGAAAAAATTAAAGAACAAACAGCAACTAAGGAACACACCAGAAAGCTCAGGGATACAATGTTGACAAAGTGTATTGCAGGGTTAGGTTTTAAATATAGCTCAAGCTCTGAAATTCTCTCGGAGCACTGCAATCCATGATCCATAAATGGAAGGAGTATGACACAACACAATTCCAGCCTCTAGATGTGCAAAGCTGGTAGAGACATACCCCAACAGACTGCAGCAGTCATTATAGCTAAAGGTGGTCCTACAAAGTATTGGCTGAATACACATGCACACCACACTTTTCACTTTTTTATTTGCAAAAATTTTGAAACGCACGTATCAAATGCTCATTGTAACGGCTAGGTAGTGGATCCACTGGACCACTGCAAGCGATGGCAACAACCGCGCCAGGGAGCGGAGTCTAAGTAGGTCCCGGTTTTCACCAGAGCCCGCTGCAAAGCGGGATGGACTTGCTGCGGCGGGATTCTACCAGGTCGCTACTCCTGACGCGGCGGGCTTGCGGTGGTAGCCGAGGTGCAGCGAGGTACAGAATCGTGAGACAAGAACCGTAGTCGTGGGCAGGCAGGAAGGTCAGGGCTGGCGGCAATGGTTCGTGGTCGTGGACAGGCAGGAAGGTCAGGGCAGGCGGAAGAGGTTCAGAGTCGAGAAACGTAGCAAGAGGTCTGGTACACGGTAAGACAAGAACACACTTAATGAACGCTTTTTCAAGGGCACAAGGCAACATAGATCCAGAAGGTAAGCACCGTGGGCTGAACCAATATATAGGGGCAGCATCCGGCAATTAGCCAATTACCGGCACGCTGGCCCTTTAAATTTACAAGAATGAGAGGGCGCGCATGCCTCGGCCGGCAGAGGACGTGGACGGAACAGGAACGTGGAGTGGTGAGTACAGAGGGCGAGTGCGTGGTACTTCCCGTCCTCGGCAGGCACCCCAGGGAGAGGGCATGGGTGCGCCCGTGGGCCGGTGCACGGCGTCGCCCGCTACACTCATTACTTTGTGTTGCTCTGTCTCATAAAATAAAATACATTTAAGTTTATGACTGTAACGTTTAAAAATGAGGAACCGTTCAAGAGGTATGAATACTTTTGCAGCCCAATGTAAACATTTACTTCAACAATACTGTATATAATTATACAGTTATATAGCAACATTATGTAGTCAATGTAGAAAACTATCATGGTTTTTACCTAACTGGAAAATTTTCTAACAAAAATGTGCTTCACAACAGAAATAAATCCAGAAAAGTTTACCTTTTCTTGTCTCCTACTTGGTCGCTCTAACTGTGCAGCAGTCTGGGTTACAATAAATAGCTTTTCTCTATCTACAGTAGTAGATATCTGAGTAGGTATTGGTAATGGGTTGGTTTCTTCTAAATTTAACTGAAGACTATATCCCTTTGCGTTTTCCTCCTGCTCCTCTGTGACCACATTTGTAATAACACCAAAAGGTTCAGAATCTGTTATTTTCTTCTTCTTTTGCTCTTTTTTGCTGTGAAATGTCTGCTAAACACAAATGAAGTATAATATAGTGTAATATTAATGTGAACATAGCAGAAATTCAAAGAGATTGGTTGAAATAATACAGAACATTACAATATTCAGCTGTGCTTATAAGTTTACACACCCCAGACGGAATATGTAGTTATGTGTAGCACTGATCCTGCAAAATACCTATAGTTAACAGGGTTCACAATTTTCAGCTAATGTATGCACTGTATGCTAATAATGATCATATGTCACTTACTAATATATTTTTTAACTATAGTTTCATTTTGTAAATTACTGAAATATCGTCTCCATTCTTTTATCCTGTCATGGAGAGGACAGTTTTAAATGGAGGAGCACGTTAGCATACATATCACTGAGCCTTTTCCACTGCACATGAGCTATGTTCCTGTGCACACTGTGTTATGATAGAGAAGGTCAAGTGACGTATATGGTCACTCTGCCCCTCCATCTGCAGCCACGTTATGGAAGGACTGGTGATTGATGGGTTGGGATTTCGCAAATATTCAATATGAAACAAATTCAATAAAGAATATATTAGTAATTGAAATCTTATTATTACCATGCATTACATTAGCAGGAAAGTGGCCTATTTAATACTAATATTGGTCATGTAAAGCTATTTCTCTATTAAAATTGTGTGTATATTTACAATAGACAATAAGCCTTTCTTGTGTGTTGGAACAAGTACCTGAAAGCTAAGATAAGCAGATCCCATGAATATCCAGAGCGACAGCAACGGTGGACAGTTAGAATCACACTTTTTTTTCTTTTTTCCACACCCTTACCCCTTTTCAAATGAATTTTCTTCTGCTGGACAACCCTTTTAAATAATGAATTATGCCAGTTGTGGAAAGGTAACTACATGCCCATTTTACATGATACACTCTCTTTTACAGGCCCCTCCTTAAGTGAATAAATAATACTTAAAAGCACTTAAGAAAATCATGTTTTTTTATGTTACAATATTCTTAGTGCTGTAACTTATTTTCTGCTGATTTTATATGCAGGATAAATTGACGTTTTCCTTGGAATCATTACAGGGTACGTGCAAGTGTTTGATAATTTTTTATTCCATTTTTTCAAGGGCTGGATGTCAAAACAATACTGGCATGTTTATACAAAATGTTTAGCCTTCAGTTTGCAGGAGTAAGCAGCGTAGGAGGTGAGACACTCTAATGTATTCATGCCTCTGGGGCAGCTGTATCTTCTAGGCAAAAAACCTTGGGCATATGCCCAAGGCTTCTGGCCTAGGAGATGCTAGGAGATAATGTCACGCCACTCACACTGGACACTAGCTTCTAGAGCTTGCTCCCTGGCAGGAGAACGGAGAGGGATGAGTATCATTTTTATTTTTTTAAATCAGTCAGAAGGGCACCTAACTTATCTACTTACAAGGGGCACATATACCTACCTACAGTGGTCATATATACCTACCTATCTACCTACAGGAGCCACATAGATCTACCTATCTATCTACAGGAGCCACATAGATCTACCAATCTACCTACAGGGGGCATATATACTTACCTCTCTACCTGTAGGGTCCATATATATTTACTTACCTATCTACCTACAGGGGAGAATTTACCAACCTTCTTAAAGGGGTTTTGCCACGATGTAATGTTGACGTGGGATCCTCCAAAATGGGTATTTAATCACTTTTCTAAATATATGTGATTACAAAAATTGCAGTCTGAGAGAGTTACAGGCTGCCTTACCTGCCCTTAGTTACTTAAAAGCTTCTATTAGATACGACCTGACAAGAGCTGCTGGCCAGGCTTGCACAGAGAACACTTCTTATCTGATGAAAGGGAGCTGAAGAAGCTTTCAAGGCACCGGGTACAAATAAGTTGTCTTTTGTATACAGAATTCACTAGTTGTAGTGTGATTATCTGAGTAGATCTCTGCTTTATCTGATGACAGAGAACATGAAGGAGCTTTCAAGCTGCTGTGGAGAAAAGCTGTTGTCTTTTGTATACAGAATCCACTAGTTGTAGTTTGATTATTTGAGTGAATATTTCACACGATCCCTTATGCACGGCTCTGTGCTCTGGCTGTGTCTCTCTCTCTTTCAGCTCATCCTGGCTTGTTTACATTCGATTCTTAGCAGATAAGGCACGTCCTGGCAAAACCCCTTTAACTACAGGGGTAATATATACCTAAAAAATGGTATCAAGGGTATTTTAAAAAACAAAAATTTTCTTAAAAAGGGGGGAAAGTTCTAGAGCGCTAAAGTTAAAAAGTTACTATTTATTTTACATATACATAACGCGTTTCACAAGTGTCACACTCGCTTCCTCAGATGTATCGATTCCTCAATTTAACAAGCTTTATATACATTTCCTGTCTATACACAGATCACTACCTAAGAGGATAATTGATTCAATTAGTGTCTTAATTGTAAAAGACATTAATTGAATCAATTATCCTCTTAGCTAGTGATCTGTGTATAGACAGGAAATGTATATAAAGCTTGTTAAATTGAGGAATTGAGACATCTGAGGAAGCGAGTGTGAAACTCGTGAAACACGTTATGTATATGTAAAATAAATAGTAACGTTTTAACTTTAGCGCTCTAGAGCTTTTCCCACTTTTTTAAAGAAATTTTTGTTTTTTAAAATACCCTTGATACCTTGTGTTCCGTTGGCGTCCCATGTGGACATCAAAGGCGGGAAGTTTGGAGCAGCTTCTTTGACCAGAATCACCACGGTGGAGGATATGGAGCCATAAAGCGAGCTGTACCGTAATTTGTGCAGCAGAAATTGTTGAGCACTTGACCTCCACTGGAATTTAGAGTGGTATATTATATAAGATTTCAGCTGCGCTTTCTTTTTCCAGTTCTTTTGCACACCTGGGAAAAACTTTTTGAGACCATCTAGGGTTTTTTCTACGGAGTGTATATATATTTTTTTATATACCTAAAAAATGCAGCTGTACTTGTCCGTTAATCTACATAGGGACATATATAGGGAATTGAGATGACATGTACTCGAACATATTGGAGACATTAAACATTAATGTGATACCCGGAAGCATGGAACACTACATAGGTACATGGAGGAAATACATCTGTTCTGTACTTTTCAGTATTGTAGGTGGTAAAACGGAATAGTCGGATGGGTGATTTTGAGAGAAGAATTTTACAGAGAGAAACCCAATGGATCTTCTATCTTAAAATACAGTAGTTAAACTCAGGGTCTCAATTATATAATTTCCTTCAGTCCCTTTATTTGTATCTATTTTTGTTCCTATTATGATAAGAGCATGGCTATATTGATTCATTGTTATATTGTGGTAGAAGGACTTCGATTTTCCTGTGGAGGGACTACTGTGCGAAGATCCCTCTGTCTTTGGAGAAGTGGCTCCTGGATGTCATATCTTTAGTGTGCATTGTACCATATATCCATACAACTCACATAGTTGAACAATACCAACACTTTCTATGAGTTTAATTTTAAGTTGGTAACACACAGGTAAATTTTTTCTGTTTTCTAGTACAATTATCTGTATTGTTATATTGTGGTATCTTTTATATCTTGTGGTTTATTAAGAATTGTGTTCCTTTTTCTCCTACTCTTTTTTCTTAGATAAAAAGAATTACGGTCTCCAGTCCAGCGATAAAAGTAATAAATCTCTTGTAGCTTTATTTCAAAGTGCATATTAAAAATACAAAATAAAAGCACCTGCAGTCCAACCACACTTACTTGTTTCAGAATATCACCCCTTAAACACTAAGGGATTATATGCTGAAACGCATCAGCGTGGTTGGACTGCAAGACTAACCTTACCCTTAGCGGGGTTCCCGCCCTGATAAGAGCGACCACGCAGAAATATCCCTATTGACACTCCTCACTGTATCCTATATTGAAATCACAGCACAGGTGTGTCATTAAAGGGGTTGTCTCATCTCACTGTTTCATAGAGTCAGTAGCATTCTTTCATTCATACATCCTGTCACTTCCTGGTCAAGCTGTCTGTAATTAGCATATGAGCTCATGTATTCAGACTTCTGCTAATCTCCTTCTCTGAGGTCCAGAGAATCTTGAGAGCTAAAGTAAACAATATTAATTAGTATCTTTTGTCTGAAAGATCAGATAACACACAAGCTCTCAAACTGCCAGCAGTTCTGTGCTGCAACATGATATCACTCCCTGCTAAGACAAGCAGCAGGGGAGAACAAACAAACAGGATAGTAACTAGAGAAACCAGAAAGCCCTCAGAAATGGAGATAAAATCATTTGTAGCTCCTCAACAAAAAAGAAATTAACAAAGCAATGTATTTGAAAAACGTCTTCATTTAGTGTTCCCTAATGTTGAAAGCTAATCTTTGTAGTGAAACAACCCTTTTAAATATCTCTAAAATTGACCCAGACGCATTTCTCTTTAGACTATATCGTCTTTTTCTTCAGTAGGTAACCTTTTACCAAAAGGTATTGGTTAATAAAAGTTTCAGATTGGGGTAACAAAAATTACTATGTAAGTATGGGCAACACGATGTCATTATAACCCCAACTTCGAATTTTTTTAACCCAAGTTGAAACTTTTATTACCCCTTCCCTATTGGGAAAAGGGGAATTATTGAAGAAAAAGACGAAATAGTCTAAAGAGAAACGCATCTGGGTAAATTTTTTAGAGATATTTAACGACACACCTGTGCTGTGATTTCAATATAGGGTACAGTGAGGTGTATATATAGGGATATTTCTGCAGGGTCGCTCTTATCAGGGCGAGTACCCCGCTAAGGGTAAGGTTAGGGTGTAAAAAGGGTCCGATTCCCAAATATCACAGATTCCATGACGTCAATGATACTAAATTAAAGTTATGCAATTTATTTAATATTTAAGCATTATCATGTTTAGAAGAAATAAAGAAGAAATGATAACAGATAATACAATGGAACAACCCAAGATGGGCTATATAACCTAATGTTATACATAAAACCTATAAAAACAGCATGAGCAAATAAACCTGATTTTATGTAACAAATAATCAGATAAAAATGGGCAAATGGTAGAAAGAAAATACACAGATAAAAAGATTAGAAGTAAGAAAAAAGCTAAAATTGAAGTATTTATAATATGATAACTAAACAGCATATGAAGATAATAAGGCCCATCATATGGGTACACATATATACATGCATTAAATCTAAAAATAAATGTGTAGGATCTCTCATGCAGGAAATGGGTACATCAGCTCAAAACTATGAAAGTGCAAATTTGAGCAAAAGGTAGGGGGAAAGAGAAAGATAAGTTCAGAACTGAAAGAGGTGTCCCAACCTGGGATGTACAGGATCCTTTTAGATGCCAGAAAAGCAGCAACTCTATAAAAAATAATGGCATAGGACATGATAGGTACCCCAGAAAGTACCCTAAGCGGATAACATGGAGTTACCTCTTCGAGGAATACTTCAGTAGAGAGAACTGGAACGTCAGCCAATAATGCCTAGATTTCCCAGCACAACAGCAACATTTTATTATTTCTTTTATTGCTATGGTGTGTTTAAATATAGTGCGATTAGATTGTATAAAACATAAAATACGTGCATTAAACCTGATCACTCACAATTTCTAAAATATCAAGCACCAGATTTCTCCAGGGAATTTATAAACTTAAAAGCACGCCTGTATTTTTCACAGAAAATGAAAGAACGTCAGTTATAAGCTGTTTTAATTGTGCGTCTCACTCTAAGGGTATGTTCACACGGCTTATTTGGGCACGTATTTCAGCCCGTAATTCGAGGTGTACTGTGCAAATAACGGGCTGAAATACTGCTCAGTCATTATGGTAATCCACAGTTCTCATAGAGAACTATGGATTACGTCTCCTGTGGATTACCGTAATGACTGAGCCGTATTTCAGCCGGTAATTTGCGCAGTACGCCTCGAGTTGCAGGCTGAAAAACGTGTCCAAATAAGCCGTGTGAACATAGCCTTAGACCTCATGCGTAAGCTTCCCTTTGTAAGGAGTTTTAAATGAGTAAGGGGCCTATAGTGTTTCTCTTTATGTCTTCAATTTCATAAATCATTTATGCAAACTATTATTTTCTTCTCTTACCATCCATTGACTTAATACTTATCTATCCTAACGTCCCATATATAACAATAATTGTTTTATATTAGGATGTCCAGAACTATGGAAATCTCACACTGGTATGCATCTATTTTTAGAACAAATCTGTTAAATATCAGCCAGGTGTCATTTAAAATATTAAAAGAAATATAAAACGTTATGCACTGTCAATAGCATTGGTGCATAACATGCGGTCCAGGGGCTACAGCAGTCCTTAGTGTCCCTCTGTGAGGTCCTCAGCTATCAGAACACAAACATGCTTTGTTCTGTCTCCATACTTCAGAAATTAATATTCATCTTTTGACAGCAGCATTCAACTGATGGCATTGTTATGGTGGGCATGTATTTCCACCAGTTATACCATAAAAATGTCTGATAGGCTAAAAACTCCAGAGAGAAGTAGAGAAATTAGAGGAGGCATTATATGTGTCCTGTTCTCTCTATTTATGGTTGTGAAACAGCCACTTCTGTAACCCCCAAAATCTACAAAGAAAATAGACACCTCTCATGGGGAGCATTCTGATCTCTGGTAGTCCCTAAAATGGACCTAAGACTTCTCAGCCATTCAGCCATGTAGGGTATTTACAATTGAAGTGTCAAAAAAGGTCTTAGACTCTAAGGGCGACATGAATGATCGGGATATGCGCCTGATTTCAGGCGTATACTGCGCCTCACCGTGCCGAATCCACTGTTGGACGCAGGGATGCGTTGTTAGGCGCAACCTTCACCACTTTCGTATGTGCCAAACATGAAGGGGTGTGCAGTGGGCGCGCTGTGGCCGTTCTGGTGCGGGACGCACCAGATTCGAAATCACCGACGCATGTATGAATGCGGGTCGGCAAAGTTAGGCGCATTACAGCTCCGACAGACAGACCTAGTTCAAAGTGGTCTACCTGATTCGGAGGAGGCGCAGTGAAGCTAGAACTTATTGTAATGGGGCAATACAATACAGTTACAACAGTACAATAATAAAAAAGAGTTGTCTATAAAATTAATGAATGAATAAAGATAAATCTCAAAGTTGTATAAAATCAATTTCAATGTATAGAAAAAGTAGATAATTTAAAATGAAAGCAAATATATATAAGATCTCAAAAGAAAGAAATATCAGCTATAAAAGGTCTTAAAAAAGGGAGCGAATTAACTAATTTTACATTAAATAAGCCAATGCTGATGTTGTACTGATGTTAATTTTTGTCCTTTTTTTAATAAAAAATTAAATTTTTCTCCTTTTATTCTATTTAGTATCTACAGCAAGAGACAGCATGGGTCTTGCTGGGACCTGTAGTCCTGCAAGCAGGATTTCTATGTTCCCAGGGCTTACTTCTGGTCGTATTTATGAACGTATTTACGTCCGTAAATACATCACCAACTCAGCCTAAATAATGAACAATTAGCTTAGAATTGCTACCAATGGGAAATCCGGACGTATTTACGTCCGTAAATACGTCCGGATTTCCCATTGGTAGCAATTCTAAGCTCATTGTTCATTATTTTAGGCTGAGTTGGTGATGTATTTGCGGACGACAGTGGAGTCAGGAGCAAATCCCGAACATACATGTCGTCCTAAAATTTACTATGGCCCCAGAGAGAGGCCTAGTATGACAGTGTGGTCCTTGGACCAGAAAATTTTGTGTACCTCTGTTCTACAGAAACAATTGTTTTTCTTTCACTGTTTTGTTGGAAGAAGATACAGGGTAGGTATTTCAATCGCTAGCCAAAAGAGGTGCTTTGCTATTTCAAGCTTTACCTGTGTTTGTATCTCAGCACCCCCCTTTGTGAATGTATTTTCCAGAATTGTACTCAAATTTAAATCCTTATCTTCTGTTTCATTTGAAATTTCATGTTTTGAAGCAGCCTGCAATATGATATAATAAAGTCAAGACACGTGGGAGGGCCGTAGTTTATGCTGTGGGTGAGGAGACATTGGATTTGTAATCTTCACAATATTTGAATATTACATAAGTTTTTCAAAACAACAGTAGTATTCTTTCCTTTTCAACTGTTAGCACTGCTTCATATTCTATTCTATTTAGAAGTGATTTTTGATTTTTTTTATCCCAGTTAAACAGTATCACTTTTAACACACGTTATGTTCTTCCACATTCACTACTACTTATACATAAAAAGGTTGTCCGGTTTCAGGGAAAACAAAACTACAATATTATGAAATAAAAAACACTAATTACCTGTTCAATCACCCAGCGCAGATGCCAGCACATGACCACCGGAGCCAGTTATTGGCCTCAGTGGCCATCCACAATTCTACTGGCATCACTGCCCAGATATGGTGCTGCTGATAAGTATAAACCTTGACTACTGAGATCAGATATTTTTTTGGGACTGGTGTATTTATCTGTGTTATACATTTAAATGACTTACAATATTGTCTGCTGTTTGTTTTAAAATCTGCTTCTTCTTTGCAGTCCCATCCTTCTTAAAGTTTGAGAAATGCTGAAAAAAATCTGCAACTCCATTTTGTATGAGGTGGTCAGTTAATTCCTTCAGGAGACTCAACTGAAACAGAATAACACATTGATTTGGTTTGGAATGCACAACAAAAATAAAATGAAAAAAGAAAACCATCTAATGAACATTATCTTACTGGCTAGGTAAGTTTGCTCTATGCTCAACCACAATGAATACAATGTGCATCATTAGAAGTCATCATTTATTCATTATTTATTTTAAAGCACCACTAATTTCAGGACACAGTATATTATAGGGGGTACCATACACAACATGTGTCAAACAATGGCGGCGATAAATGACTAACAACTGGTACAGGGGGAGAGAGGACCCTACCTGCCAAAGTTTACAATCTCCATCTTAAAACCAATATGACTGCAAACCAAGGTCATTCCTTGAACGTCTAAACTATTTTGTACAAAAGGTACCGACTATAACCATTCTCCACTGCGTTAAAAATATTGACTTTTAAAAGCCACTTTAAATAAAATCCAATCTGAATAATCAAGCACTAAGCAAAAATGTAATTCAGCAGATACGTTCAAATGCTACACAAAATGAACTTACCTTAAACAGGACCTATTATTTCTGAGATAAACAATGGTAGCATGTGAAAAACATAAAGGTGCTTTAGAACATGCAGAATACTGTTGCATGGCCCCTGAGGAGGCCGTGTTGTATGTAGATTTGCATTTGATCTTGGTTACCTACATTCAGGGTTTACTGTATGGCATTGTCCTCTCATATACTCTCCCATGGCTATTCCTTTGTATTGCTTTGACACTGAATTATTTATCCTCGTTTTAGCATGAGCGGGTGTTTTTGAGAAAGGTACATTTTTTATTGTTGGCTTGCTGATTAATATCTACATGGATAAGATTTTCTAGTATTATTATGGTGCGTTTACAATAAAATACAAAATACCAGTCGGAGGGTGGCAAAGAACATCCCACGCCTTAGTGTCTGCATACAATAAATCTTATCCATCATGTTGTTGTTATTTTGGAGGCAGCATTAAGTAGCCATTCATCTTATTAGTGGCGCAATACATGATAGTCATGAAGTAGCAGACTCTTGGCATGATTTAAAAGCCACATAAATATGCTGCCTCCTGAGGATTCAAGCTGAACATTTTCACCAGGGCTCACCTTATCAAAGGAAAATCTCTACTCCAAAGAGAGAATTCTCCACACATACAATCAACATATATAAAAGGTCTGCAGTAGAGAAGTATTTTTTCTGACATGTTGGTCCATACTGATGAAGAACTGGTGATAAACATTCTGCTTATAATAACTGATCCATGCTGAACTATAATGTGTTTTAAGGGGTTGTCCATCCCATCTAGGCTAGGCTATGCCTGATTGATTTACAGGGTCAGAATACCACTAGAGGAACCAATTTTCTTAACAAAACATGACCACTTTACTTACCTTAATACCATATGATTCCAACAACAACTCCAAATCCTAGGGGAAAAAAGTAAGACAAAGCTTGAAAAAAATGAGAACAAAACAACAAACCCACATTTTCTGATTTGCAAGTCTACGAAAACTTTAACGACATGACAAAAAATCTCAGTCATTTCTTAGCTTGGTACTTTTAGTGGTAATAATAACATATGTGATACAGTACCATATGGAAATTTCTAAATTTCTGAATGGTATAACTTGTTGCATAACAAGTATATGGATAGTATAAATTAACAAATATATGTGCCCATCTATTAAAAAACTAGTATGTGATGGTAAGACATCATCTTTACAAAGATCTAATCACTGATCATTTACACAATCTGAGACAGACCAAGTGACTCAGTGGGATGTTGCTAGGGTGTGTTCAGGGGAGTAACAAACAAACTTCTTAAAGGGGTTGTCATACCATGCTATTTCACAGAGCCACAGTCAGCTTTGGGGATTCCCTTATGAGGCTGTGGGTGGTTTTTCCCCCCAGTAGTGTTTTGCTTATTAACTCTGTTTTTCCTAGCTGAGTCTGTTAGAGGAGTTAGAAATAAAGGGGTTTTAAAAACAGCAGTGCAAAAAGGGGAAACATGGGTTTAATGGTTAAAGTTTTTGGTAAGTAATAAAAAACACTCTGTCTTGCAGATAAAAAAAAAAGCGGGGAAAGTAAAATCACATCCCCACCCCAATCCCTTGATGAAAAGAACAGAGAGGAGGTGGTCTGAAACCCAAAAGGAAATTGTGAAACAAAAGCTTTTTAAAGATTTTTTAAAACTTTTGAAAGGGGAAGAAAAAATTAAAAAAAATACTATTTGGAATTGTATTTATTTATATTTGCCTACGTGTTTAGAGCGAATCAATGAAATGGGAATATCCCTTTAAGGGTCTTTTTTCCCCAAGGGTAGCATGTTAACAGGGCCCCTTTTTTACTATACTAGGGGTGCAAAAATTTTAAAAATTTTTTCCGCTTCACTGCTTTTAAACCCACCGAAAGGGGACTTTTAATCTCTTTCACGGGGCAAATTTACCCGGGGAATGGGGATTTTTTAAATACCTTAATTTACCAAAAACCCCCAAAAGTGTTAAAAATTAAAAAAACCTCTCCCACTTTAAATTTATTTTTAAAACTGAAAAACACTTTTTTTTACCCCCAAATGGGAAAAAAACCCATTACTCTTTTATTTTGGGATCAACAGGATTGGGTTTATCATATTTCCCCTTATATCTCGTTTAAATTTTAAACCCCTTTAAAAACACGCATCAATAGTGGGGTGAGGGTAGTGTGGCCCTGAACTGCAGGGAAGTTGGAGGGTGTGGCTTCTGAGCCCCTGAATAACCCTGCTGAAAATCCTTTTACTAAGACCCCTGTTGTGGCTGCACTGTTTTCAGGGCTTGGGGAAAAAGGGACTGTAGGCTACTTCTGAGCATTGACGGGAGCCCCTTGCCTCTCTTATCGTGCTTGATTCCCCGGGAAAATTTTCCCTCCTGGAGGGGGAAAAGCTGTGGGGGGCCCGGGGAAAGCACAGGGCCGGGAAAAAAGGGGATTTGTGGTGTGGGCCCAGCTGCAGCACGACATTTTATAAGCTGCCTGCCCCCCAAAGGTTTTTTTGGGGGGGGGGGAAAACTGGGGGTTAAGGTGAAAACTTTATTGTTGCTGCTCCCGGGGGTCCCCTAGGTGGCCCGAAGTTCCCCCCTCCGCCTGGAGGAAAGGCAAGAAATGGTGGCGGAGAAAAGTGGGGGGAGAGCAGTAAAACTGCCGACCCCGCAGCACGGGGAGACCCTTTGGCGGGAAGATACGGGAAACATCTCCAGCTAAAAAAAAAAAAAAAATTAAAAAATTTAAGGGGAGGAGGAGACCCCTGGAGGGAATTGGGGGAAAGGCGTGCGAGACATAATATCCCCCTGGAGAGCCTTTCCAAGTGGGATTTGTTGGCGCCATCCCTGTCATAGATTCCCCCGGGGGGGGAAAAGGGGCGCAAAAAATTTTCCGGGGCCCCAGACCCCATTTTTAAAATTTTGCCCTAGCCCACAGCGGGGGGAGCCTCCCAGGCTCGATTTTTAAAAACCCTGCGGGACAGGATATTAGGGGGGACCAGGATCCTCAAAAAGGTTAATCTACCCCTGGGGCTTGCATATAGATGCCTCTATATAAAGGGCAAATTAAAAATGGGGCTTTGAAACACAATTTAAAGTTTGCTCTAAAACCCCTTTTCAGGGAGCTTTTTGCCCATTTTCAGTTTTTTCCCTTAGACGGGTTTGGGCTCCCTCTTCTGTACCCCAAAGTTATATTGCCAACTGCTATTTTCCCCATAGGGACACTATAAGTTAACCCGAAAATTTCCAGATCCCCGGGGGTTAAATCTCAAAGTCTTCTGAAAACCCCATGTGTTTTTGCCAAAAATTTAGACTTTTACTGCCCCCCTTGCTGGGCCAACTTTCTAAAATTTTCAACTTGTTTGCTCTTTAGTTTTTACGGGTGGGTTTTGATTTTGGATTGTGTTTGTCTAAAACCAACGGGGACTTTTTGCCATAATTTTTTTTCCTATCTGCTCCTCTGCATGTGATAAAATCTTTTTGTGGGAAAGTAAAATTTTATTCTTTGCGTATTGCTTGATATATCTGGTAACCCCGGTTATTACCCTGGGGACTAAGATTTTCCCCAAACCTTCTTTTATCATCAAAGATTTTGGTTGCAAGCCTAGTTACGGGTTTGTTCAAAATTAAATTTCCCAAAAATTTGCTGGGGTTTGGGGTCCCTGTGGCGAATTGTAGAACTAATACTTTTTAAAATTATAACCCTTTGTTGCTGTTCTAAATTTTTCAATTGGGATTTTCCCCGACCAATTGGAAAAATAAATTTTGGGGTTTGCTTTTTCTGTCAAATTTATAAGTAACCGACTGAAGACCCCTTGGGGGTTCCCTGATCTCTATGATAATACCATACTCCCCTGTTTTTGCCCCTTTAGAGTGCTGGCCCCCAAACCCAACGTTTTGGGTAGAATGGGAATTTTTTACAGCCCCTGCTCCCGGCACAAAACCCAACCCCCCAATGGAAAAGGGATGATTTCAAACGGGATGTTCCCCCCTCAATTGAAACCCTTTCCCAAATGGTGTTTTTTGTTACTGAAAAAACCCAGGGGGGCCATTGCAAACTGCCGGGTCTTTAAACCATTTTTAAATTGATAATCTCCCAAAGGGGACTTTTTAACAGACTCCGTTTTGATATGGATCGATCAAAGAAAGGGGCTGTAGGGGGGGCTGAGCGCAGAATCAGGGGAAAGGGGAAGGACACTTGGGAGCCCCCAAAACCCAGGAATCCTTTCTTTCCCCTACAGCAGCAAGAAAAAAATTCAAACAAGCTGGGGCAGGGGACGCTTAAAAATTCGCAGCGGGCCCAAAATTAATGTGCGAATTTTGGGTTTTGCCAAAACGGTGGAGGGCCCCCTTCCCCCGGAGAGTTTGTGGAGATTTTTAATAAAGGGAAAACCCTTGGCCCCTTTTGAATTTTCATCCGGGTTTCTTTGGTTGAGCGGCCCCCACCTTTTTTTCCCGAAAATAACCCGTTGCCTGGGGTGCCCCACCTCCCCCTTTTTTTTTTTGAAGCCCCTTAATTATAGGGGACAGGTTTTAATTTACTTTCTGTACTAAAAGGGAAAAGGGGGAATTAACCTTTTAGAAAATTTAACAAGTTGTCTTTCCAAAAACCGGTTTTTACTTCTGAGGGTGCGAAGAAAAGGGCGGGCAATTCATAAATGTAGGGACTCCCCCTGAGGGGGGGCGGGGAATCAAGTAGGCCATGTTATATCCCACTAGACTGTGGGGTTTCAGCACCGAGACGTACTTTTCTTCTTTCCCAAACCCCTAAAGAAGATCGGAGTGTGGTTTGGCGGGTCGCCGGCCGGCGCTGCCCAAAAGTACCCAGGGTCCCCTTTTAATGTGGATTCATTTTGGGGGAAAGTTATTGCCTTTTCCCTGTTTTTTCTCGTTATGCAGGTTGTTTATCTTATCTCTTTTTACCTGAAATTTGTGTTTTAGGGGGGCCCTTTTTCTCTATAGGAGGGGAAAAAAACAGATTTTTCAAGTTTTTTTTTTTTCCTTTTTCTAAAGGGACAGTTTTTACGTGTTTTCGGGGTGCCTTTTTTTTTGGGCCCCTAGCCCAACAGGTCAACTTGCACCCTTGGTGCTTTTTCCCAAAATTTCTTTTTTTTAAAACGTTTAGTATGTTAGGGATTGTAGGCTCGGGGGGGGTTTGGGGGGGGTTTGGCGGGGTGGGGGGGGTGGGATTTTTTGGCCCGGGTTTGGGGCCAAAGGGGGGGGTTTTGGTGCTTTTGCCCGGTTTTTTAAAAGGTTAGTGTGTGTGTTTTGGGTTTCCCCCTTTTCTGAAAAATGTGCTGGGTTTGGTATTTTGGGTCTTATTTTGGGGATGGGGATTGCAAAATAGTGTCCGGGAAATTTGCCCGGGGGGTTTAAAACTGAAAATTGAAAAAGAGACTTTTTTTTTGACTATTTTTAAAACTCTAACCCTTTGTTTTGTTATATTTAAAGAAACGCCTTGGGGGGAAAAAAACCCTAGGGGGAAGAGGCCTTGGTTTGGGGGATGGAATCCCACCCCGGTGAAATCTAATTTCCCCGGGGGGTCTGGTTCTGTTTTGAAAGGGTTTACCTTTTAAAATTAAAGGGGCCCCTGAAAATTGTTAAATGGGGGTTTATGTTTTTCCCCCTTGAAAAATTTTGGGGGTTTTTGTTTTTCTTTTTAGGTGGAATTTATTTTCCGCCCCCCTTTTGGCAGGGGAGCCCTGGTTGCCCTGTTTGGCAAAGGTCTCGAAATTCCAGGGACACCGCTGTTTTCCTACGGGGGATTTTAACCCCCACGTTAGATCGGGACCGGGACCTTTCTCCACCCCCAGTTTTTGCAAAATAGAAAACCTCAAGGAATGGGCTGATACAATGGCCGGGGTAGAGGATGGAGAGGGTTACATCCCCGGGATAGGGCAATTTCCCCTTGTTTTACCCCCGGGGCTCAAAATTTCTCTCCCCGACTAGTTTGGGCCCTTTGTGTAAAAGGAGATATTGAATTGATATCGAATGCAAAATTTAATCCCTCGGGGGATATCAGATCTTCCCCTTTTAAAAACTGAAAATAGCCTCCCCAGCGGGGGGCCCTCGGAGGTTAGGGAGGTTAAACCCCAGGTGGCTAGGGGTTTCCCAAAAAGGTATTTGGCTGCAGGGCCGAGAGCGGGTTAGGGAATACTGGGTAAAAATTTTGAGGGCTCCGAAAAACCCACTGGGGGAAAATGGGATCCCTCAAAAAGGGCCCTGTGTTGGGGGAGCCATATTGGAGCTATTGCATACACAGGCTTGTTTTTAAGGGAGAAAAAGAGGGGAAATTTGGAAGCAAAAGTCTTGGAGGAGGGAAAACGGCATATGTGCGGGCCCCGTTCAAATATAAGGACCCACTTTTAGGGGCTCAAAAGGGACTATTCGCTCCCATTGCCCAGAGTACATCAGAAGGACTTTTTTTCATGCAAAAAAAATTACCTTTGTGGGGGGGTTGATAAAAATGGGTAGGGGCTTTGGCATTTTTGGCCAGAGCGGAAAAAAAGGGGGTTTTTTTGGACATTTAGTGGCTGGGTGGGTTGATCCCCGGGGGGGGTTGGTTTGGTGGATCCGGGGGCAGATTTTTTGTGGGGCAGTTTGCTTTATATTATGGGGGGACTCTATGCCTAAAAATTTAACTTACCCCGATGGGGGAAATAGAACCCCTTTCTAGATACGGTGGTTATCCTGTACTACCGGGTGAAGAGAAGGGGGAAATTTTGCAGCTGATATATCGGCAGAAGAGATCGGCAGGTGCTTTGGGGAAAATTGGCGTTTTCATAAGCCCGCCGGGACCCTGATGGGTTTCCAGCGGAATGGTTAAACAAGACACAGAGCAATGGAGTTTTTTGGGGGAGAGGTTTTTTGGGCGGGGCGGGTTTATACCCGGACTCCTGCCAAACCCTTTTCTCTGGGCAGTGATCACAATAGTCCACAAGCCAGGGCCCCCGATCAGTGCAGCTCATATAGGCCAATTTCCTTGCTTAAAATAGAAAGCAAAAGGGGTTTTGGCGGGAAAATTTTTTTGGGGATGGGGACTAAAAAGGGAGGGGATTCTTTTCATTTGTTGGCAAAGACCGTCAGGGGTTTAAAGCCGGGGAAAATGCTGACATTAATTTTAGGAAGGTATTTCCAACCGGGATTCTTTCCACACTAAAAGCGGGGGGGAGTTGAGTGATCGGTGCCTTAGACAAAGAAAAAGCTTTTGACTCTGTTGAGTGGGGTTTCATGGGGGATACTGTTGTCACGGATGGGGGATTTCCTTCTTGTTTTTTTAAAATGGGGTGCGCCTATTGTAAATTTTTTAACACGGCGGGGGAAATCAAGGGAAATGGATTGGGTTTCTCCCCCCTTTCCCACTGGAAAAAGGCATAGGGCAGGGGGGGCCCCCCATCCCCCACCCCCTGCCCCCCTCCTTATGGCCACTAACTCAATTATGTTTTAAAGTGCATGACCCGGATTCGGGGGGGTTGGTTTTCAGGTCTTGAAGAAAAAAAAATGTTGAAAGCAGATGACATGTTTGGGGTTTTTTGGGAGATCCCAAAGGGCCCCTTTTTGGAAAAGTTTGCTGGAAACGGTGAATACAAATTTTGGGGAAATTTCTTGGGTTGCGGGTTTAAATGGGGGAAATCCATAATGTTTTGTAGTGACCCTTGACCTGAGCTTGGTAATCCCAGGGTCCGCCCTTCAAATTGTCACGCAATTTGAATATCCCTTTTTGTGATTTTTACATTTAAAATTTTTTTAATTTTTTGGGGTGCTAAACCCCCAGCCAGGGTGGGAAGGGAAATGGAGTTTAGGGTGAAGTCAAAGGGCCAAACCCCCCTCCCGTCCCCTTTTTGGAAGGGGGGAACGTAGTTAAAATGGGGAATATTACCCCCCGGGCTTATATATTTATACAGGGCGGCCCCGGGGTTTATTCCCCCAAATTGCATTTCCCCAAATTGTTGGGCAAAATGTTTTTTCTTTTCTATGGGGGCGCCACCCCCTCGTCTGAGAGGGGGTAACTTAAAGCCCCACATGGGGCCCAAGGTTGGGGGTTGGGATTTCCTGACCCGTAAAAGTCTATTTTGTAGGGGAAAAAACCCGTTTACTATATATCAAAATGGTTTTTAGGGGTAATACGAAATTTTAACCCCCTCTTTGGTTTCTAAAAGGCAAACCCTTTATAGGCTCACCCTTTAAAGGGGCTTGCCAATCTGCTTTTTTATTTGAGAGGGGGGAAAATTGCTTCCGGGCATTATTATTTTAAACCCAATGATGAGTTTCAGCTTTTTGTCGGTGTGGAAAAATTTTAAATTTACCCCTTTCGGACCAAAAGTGGCCCAGGACAGGCTTTGGGCCCGGTTGTTCCCTTTTTGGTTTTAACAGGGGAAAATGCCAGGGAATAGTAGAGCTGCCCGACTATGGTTTTTTGGGGTGCCCGAGGAGTGAAATTTCCTTACGCAATTTTATAAAGATGGGGTTTTTCTTGACATTTGCAGAGATGCAAACTACAGTTTGACCTTCCTTTGGGGATCCTTTTTTTGATACCTACAGTTAAGGGTTTCGTGTGTGGCGCAGTTTGGGGGGGATTGTAGTTCCAGCTTGAATAAGGATACTTAGAGGGCCCTTTTGAGCGGGTTTTCCCTTAAAAAGCCAGTTTCTTTCCCCTCTACAAAGTGTTATGGGTTTGTCAGGGCTCCCCCCTGGGCGGGGGCTTTTCCCCTTCCCAAAAAGGGGGCCGAGGAAAAATGTTTCCCGTCTTACAAATTTAATTCGCTCTCTGAGCTGGGGCCCCCTTGGCGTCTCTTTAGTTTTGAGTGCCAAAGGGGTCCAAAATGATCCAAATTTTTGTGGCTCCATAGGGTTTATTTAAAACAGTTAAAATTTTACCAGATGGCTTTTCTTGTCCTCACGGTTGTCCCGGTGTGGGGCAGAGAGAGGAAAATTTTTATTCACCTGGTTTTTGGGATGCCCCCTTCTGCAAAAAAAATATTGGCGGGGAAAATTTACTGTTTTTTGAAAAGGACCCCCTGGGGTTTTCCCCAATGTGTGTTCACCCGAAAACCCGCCTCCCTTGGTATTGTAGGAAAGGTTAATTCCGGGTAAATCAGACCGCCCCCCTTTATCTGCCCCTTTCTCTTTTATTTTCCCGGAAAACATTCTTTTAAATTGGAAAAAACCCCAAATTCCCTACTTTTGAGGGAGGGGGAAACAGTGGTTAATGGGGGAAATCCTAGGTAAAAGATCACATATGCTGAAAATGGTTCCCAAGGTTTCCATACAGTTTGGAGCTTTGGGGGATGCGTAAACGATGTGAATGGCAATGGTAGGTTTTTAAGGGGGGGCCGAGACCCCCGACAATTGTAAATGAATTTTGATTGTGTGGTGTGAATGTAGGGACATAGAGGCATGGCATGCGAAAGCACTTGAGGAGAATACTAAAATTGATGGGCATTCTTTTCCTTTTTTTTCATTGCTCATTTAAAGTATACTTTATAAAAAAAATATCTATAAAAAGTTTTTAAATGTATTCCTGAATCTTATCGGGAAACACAGCTGAATGTATTTGTAAGTTGCATTGGATTCCTCTTTGAATTGATACTTCTAACTTTAAGTCTTGTAATCCCTCTGTTGAACATGTGGGAATTTTGGTTTTTTCTTTTTTGTTGTCTATTTGGAAAATTAAAAAATAAACCCCTTAAAAAAAAAAAAAAACATAGTGGTGAGGGTATCATTCAGACATTAAACTGCAGTATTCTGTGAGGGCATAAATGTGATAAACATATACTTAAAGGGGTTGTCCATACAATGATTTTTTTTAATGTTAAAGTTTTTGCAAAAACAAGTCACTTTGCAATATTGCCCATTAACATTTTCCCCCTACCTATACTGAGAATCCTTCTTGTGGGGCTGTATAGCTCTCAGGTCGTTAGCTACAGACCTATTTATCTATTGATAGGCTGCCAGCACTGGTCACTATAGCTACAGACTGGTTCTATGCAGCCTAGTAGAAGCCAGAAAACATGCCCCTAAATTTAAAAAATGAAAAAAAAAAAGGACTGAGGTAAGATGAATCAGTGTAGTGAGACAACCCCTTTAAAGGAATGTTACGACACTAGCAAATGCTTGTTAGTCCATCAGGGTATAATATAGAATAAAAGAAAAGAGGAATACTTATCTCATAAAATGCTCTTGTTGTGTTACTATGGCCGTCACAATGATTCTATCAGTAGACTTCCAAGTTCATTCCTCATGTAACAGGTGCAGCCAATGATAGATCACAGCGTTCACATGACCACAGCGGCCTGTGATTGGCTGCAGTGGTCACATGAAGAATGAATGAGGAAGTCTATTATCGGAATCACCATGACAGCAACATCAACGGAACAAGAGCATCTACCAGTATTCTTCTTTTGATCTATTCTATATCATGCCCCAATGGACTAATGAACATTTGCTATGTTGGAACACCCCTTTAACCATTCATTTGTTGGTTTACATATTTTACAATACAGTATAGAGACTGTCATAATTAACATTGGCCACATCTCTACTGTGACTTACAATCTCAATTTCAGACGAACCTATTAGAATGGTTTTAGACACAAACAAACACAGGAAGGATATATAAATTCCATGCAGATGTGCTCTTGGTCGAATCAAACCCAGGACTCTAGTGTTCGAAGCCAACTGAGCCACTGTTCTGCTGTAGGTCTGGGACAAATTAGGACTAGATAATGATATAGTTTGCTTTTCTTCTTGTTTAATTTCCTAATCGTAGATTTTTTATTAACAGAATTCAGATATATGCTTTACGGGAGCACCATGGGCCTCATGAACCCATAAACAGGAGCTGACTCATTGACTTCTATGAGAGAGTATTCTAGGCATGTTCTTTAACTTGTGCAGAGGTCACTGTTGAGGGAAAAGGAGAGAAACTGTGACCATCACCTATTGCGAATGGTGGATCCTATGTTATCTATATGTTGGTGTTACCATTTATTGTAATTTCGCCTTCACTGATCATTTGATGACTGCTGAAAAATGATCTCTACATAACAAAGTGCCAACCTATTATTAGACTTTAGTGAAGAAAGCAAGATTTAAAGGGGATGTATCGCTTCCTTACTTCGGGCTCATTCACACTGCTCTGAGCTTCTCAACTCTGTGAATGCAGGGGCGTTTCTTCCCCTCCCAGCTGGATGACATCATCCCCCCTTCACTGCTGGCCTGAGACTCCCCCCCCTCCCCTCTGAGTCCACATATCACTTTGTCTCTCACTATCAGTCTTATTTTATAAGAGCTGTATACATACCACAGGCTGCTTTCAATCTAATCGGAGCACTGATCTCCTCTCACAGCAGGAGATGTATTACAGCTTTCTAAGAACGGCACAGATCTGCGTGTATGCAGGAGAGTTAGACACAGGGTCAAAACTGTCATGTTTTCTCATTGTACAATCTGCTGCAGTCTGTTTCTGCTAGGTGTGGAGACAGAAAATACTACGGCCCCTAACTCTGAGTCATTCTGTACAGTCCGTGAATTAACCCAGGGGCTGTACAGAATGTAAATGAGCTCTCAGCTAGTGAAATGCAATGAGGAGGGATTAGACCCACACTGGATATCAGTGTAAATAAAAACACAAGATATAGGGACACTGTGAGAACAAGGCAGCTTTGCTAATGACATCCAATTGCAAAGTTGCTTGTTTTCACTGTCCCCTTATTCTGAAGACCATTTAATGAAACGATAACACCCCTTTAAAGAAAATATATCATCAATATTTTACTAATTCGAAAAAGACAATAATACATGTTAATTAATGCTGAGTTCAGCTCAACTTTTATTTTTTGATTGTAGATTTTTTAATTCTTTTTTTTTGGATATGATTATGGTGTAGCATTCTTCCCTAAACTAATTTTAATGCCATTAGTAGTTATATCTCACTGCATCCATGAACAAGAGCTAACTCGCTGGCTTCTATAGGAGATTCTTCTGAACATGATCTATGACCTGGGAAAAAGACTTTGGGCCACATGTATGAAAACTGTCTAGGTCTAAAACTCACCTTGTTGCCCGTAGCAACTAATCACAGCACCCCTTTCATTTCATATAGTGCTTTGGAAAAATTAGAAGAGAGCTCTGATTGGTTGCTATGGGCAGCAGAGTGAGTTTGAGACCTCGACCGTTTTCATACATGTGGCCCTTTGTGCAGAGAATAGTCAAAAATGGTGTTAGCTATACATTGGAATTACCTTCCATTGTAATCCTGCCTGTGATGATAATGAGGAGACACCTGACACGTTTTCTCTACAGAAAAGGAAGTATTAGCCTACTATAAGGCTTAGTGGCTAGAGTGAAAGATGTAGGATTTCAGAATTATTTTAAAATACGAATAGTAATATTTTTAAAAAAATAAAAAATCATCAAAAAGTTTTAAAAATATGTTTCTGGTACGGCATACGTTTTGTTTAATAGATAGTGATGTGGAAAATTAAAAAGGGCAAACATTTTAAAAATGTGTTTGAAATTTTTTTTTATTTTAAACAGTTGATCATTTTCCGATGGTATTCCTTTTAGGTGAATCTCTTTCAAGACTATTCCTAAAAGATTTATCTTCCTTTTCAAGTGATTTAATTATTTATAGTTACTTTTAGGGTGCTTTCACACGGTGCGGTTTTGGTACGTTTTTGGATCCCTTTTTCGTGCAGGAAGGCACAGCAATTAAAGGGGTTGTCTCGCTACAAAGAATAGCTTTCAAATTGTAGGAACAACCCAAAATAAAAGAATTTTTTCCAAAATATA
>JAODAL010032470.1:0-46891 GCA_025379985.1 Phyllomedusa bahiana
GAGAAGGTTTAAAGGTGAGGGTTTAAAAACAGGTTTTTAAATAGTGTGTTTTTAGAGGTTAAGAGTTTATACATAATAAAAGTTACGTTTTAGTGTTTTATAGAGAACTGATAGAGTTTAAGTTTGCCTATGGCAAAATAGTAAAGACAGATATCCATAGATTGTATTTTAAAATAGCATGTCAGTACTCAGACCATAGGCCGCACCAAAATGGCTATGTCTTCTTCGAAGGAAGCCTCTTTTAAAAGGATCACAAGAAAAACCCGGGAAACAGTTTGCTAACAAGCAGACTAAGAACATGGATTACTGGAAACCAGTCCTGTGGCTGAGATACAAGAAAACTTATTTGGTTCAAAAGGTGTTAACTTTGGGGGGCAACGATGAGGATACAAAGATAAGGGGTCTGCCTACAGTAAGCATGGTGGTTGAGTGCTGCGGGGTGGAGGACAGTTCATTGAAGGAACCATAAATCCAAAGTACTGTGACATACGAAGCAGAGAAACCCCCCCTCTTTAGAAAGTAGGCTCAAGGCAGTATTCCAACCTGATAATAAACAACCCAAGACGACCCTGCCCTTCAAAAGAAAATGGGGGGAAAGGGGGCGGACGGCCAAGCATTCCCAGATCTAAACCCATTTAATCTGTGGGGGGATCTTCAAATGGGAAAGGGGGAGGACACAAGTCTCTAACATCCACAACTTCTTATTCGTCTGGAGGAGTGGAAAGGATTCCTAACAAACCCGTGAAGCTCTTAAACTTCATGCCCAAGAGAGTTAAGGTGCAGGAAATACTTGGCCAATAATATTAATTTGGGAAAAAAACTTTTTTGGGGGCCCCCCCAAAAAATTGGGGTTTTCATTTTTTTTCAAACTTTAGGGCCTTTTTTAAAAAAAAAAGTAAAAAAGGGGGCCCTTAGAATTTTGGGTTATTTGGGGCCCAAAATGGGCCCCTTGAATTAAAAAGGGTTTTTAAAAGGGGAAAAACTCGAAAGGGGCTGATTTTCCATAAAAAGCTTGAAAGAACTTCCAAGCCCTTCAATTTCTTAAAAACATTGGCATAGTAATGTAGGATCAATATTTAAAGCCGTGAAAGGATTCAACGTTGACAAAAATTTTTTAATTTGTTTTTAAACCCCCTTTTTCTCCCTTTCCACCCCACCCTGCATAAACAAACCCACAAGGTAAAACAAATGTTTTTCACCATTATAAAAACCCTCTCTTCCCTCACCTTTTTGCCCTCCCCCCCCCCCCTTTTGGGTTGAAAGGGCCCTTGGGGCCCGGGTCCCCTCCTTTCTGTATAAGGTTTTTATAAAAAATTTTGTATTTGAAACAATTTAAAAAGATATAGATTAAACCCCCTTTTGTTTAAACCCCAAACGACACCCGGTTTTAATGGCACTCAAAAATAAATGATAATACACAAAAAAGTTGTGCCAAATGGGTCATTTATGACACTTCAGCTGGGTGTAAAGTTAGCTGAATTAAATAAATTTTTGGTGCAGGTTTTTAACCCCCACC
Organism: Phyllomedusa bahiana; assembly: GCA_025379985.1. Taxonomy (NCBI): domain Eukaryota; kingdom Metazoa; phylum Chordata; class Amphibia; order Anura; family Hylidae; genus Phyllomedusa; species Phyllomedusa bahiana. The sequence continues at coordinate 1,517 of JAODAL010032470.1, forward strand.
TTTTTTGGCCCCCCTCTGTTTAAAGAAAAAAGGTCTTCCAAAATTTAAAAAGGTATTCCCAGAATTAACATTTCTTACCTAGCCAGAGGATAAGTAATAAATGCCTGATGACGGAAGGTCCCACTACTAGGGCCCCTTTAAATTTGATCACAAAATCCCCAAAACTCCTCCATTCCATGCCCACTGGGGAACCAGCGGGCCCAGAAAATATGGCTGCAACCCCGTTAAATTTTTTTATGGGACTAATAAAGATAACAGAACACTGGGGGGATATCTGTGTACAATTTGAAAAAAGGGGAAAGGAAAAAAGGGTTTTAAAACAAAAATTTCCTTAATTTTTAGCAAAAGGATTAAACCCAAGAAAAAATCCAAAATTTGTCCCCCAATAAAAGAAAATAAAACTTTTCCCCCCCAAAAGGGTTAAAAGGGGACATAAAAAGGTAAAAAGTAGGGGCCTTAAACGGGTCTTTGAAGCCCAAAAAAATATGAAAAAAGAAGAATTTTTGGGGGTTTTTCCGAAGTTTTTAAAAAAAAATTTTTTTAAAGGGGCCCACCAAATTTTTAAAAACCACTTTTTACCCCCAATTTTCTAAAAAGAAACCAAGGGAAAAATTTATTTTATTGATTCTTGCAAAGGAACTCACACCAAACCAAGAGACCCCCCCGACGGGAATTCTTTCTTTATAACAACAAAAACCCTGGCCTTTGCCAGGGGTTTTAACCCCCCCCCAATAATAACCAGCAAACTAAAAGGGGAAATTTAAAAGGGGTTGGCTAAGTAAAAATTTTGGGTTTTAATTAAAAGATTTTTAAAAAAACACCCAGTTTTTGGAATTTTTTGGGGTTTTTTCCCCCCAAAGTTCCCATTGATTAAAAAGCTTGGGGCCCCCCTTTTAAAAAAAATTAAAACCAACCCCCCCAAGCTCCCTCCCCCCCCCTTTTCCCTTTTAATTAGCCCCCCCCCCGTTGCCCTTTTTTTTTTGGTTTTTTTTTTATTTTTTTTTCCTGAAATGATATTTTTTTTGGGGAAGGGGGGGGAAAAGGGCAAACCCCCCCCCCCGAAAAAAAATTGTTTGGTAGTTAAGGGAGGAAAAAGGAAAAAAGGGAGGGGGGAAAGGGAAAGGTTTTTTTTCTGGGCTTTTTTCGTTTTTTTTCCCCCCAAGCCCCCCCCCCCAAACCCCCTGTTGTGACTTTTCATCCCCTTTTTTCTCCTAAAACCCCCACAAGAAAAAATTTTTTGGGAACCCCCCCAAGCCCCCCCCCCCCCCCCCCCCCCCCCCCCCAACCCCCCTTTTTGTTTTAAATTTTTTTAGGGGTTTTGTGGGGGGTTTTTGGGTTTTTTTTATAAAAAAAATGGGGGGGCTTTTTTTAAATTTTTTTAAAAGGTTTTTGTTTGGGTGGGACTTTTTTTTATATTTCCCCGGGGTTTTTGCTAAATTTTTGGAAAAGCCCCCCCCCTTAAAAATTTTTTAACCCCCCCAGGTTTTTTTTTGGGCCCCATTGCCCCCCTCCCCCCCTTTTAAAATTACCCCCGCTTCAAAATTCCCCTCCTACACCCTGTCACCCCTCTCCGCAACAACCTGGGCGGGCACCCCCGGGTGAACCTGGACCCAAACCCCCCCCCCCCCCCTTTAAAAGAAAAAAACTTAGCTGCCTGTTGCTGATGGGGGGGGGGAAACAAGGGAGCAAAACAGACAACGCTAGCACCCCCCCATTTAAACTTACCAGGGCCCCGGGACAGGTTTAAAGCTCTAATGGCCCAACTCCTTTAAATTTAGTTTAATAAAGTATTTTAAGCTCCTTTCCCCCAAAAAAAAGAAAAATTTTCCCTTTTAAATTTAAAAAATTAATTTTTTTCCCTCCCGGGGCTGTAAAGGGTTCTTAAAGGCCCTGGCTCCCCTTTTCCCCCAAAAACCCTCCGGCTCCTAAATTTTCCCCTTCATACCGGGCACTTTTTAAGTGATAACTTTACTTTTAAAAAAAATGGAAACATCAGGCTTCTATCACCTTATGAAACAAAAATCAAGCTATTTAGGTAAAACCAGCCACGGGGAAAAGCAAAAGGGAACCCCAATTTTTTTAAAATCTTTTTTACTTAAGGCCCCCATATCTCACCATCCACACAGCTTTGAAACCTTTTAGACTACCATCTTTTAAAATAAAACCGTCATCTTACTGATCTTATACAAAAGGGGGGACTTGCAAGTTTTTTACCCTCTGTTATTGCTGCAGATTCTTTCCTTTTAACCCCGGAAAATTTGTTAGGGTTTTTGCCCCTAAAATTCAAAATGTTAATTTTTAATTTTTTTGTTAATTTTTTGGTTGAACCCCACTTTGGCTTTCAGCCCGGGCCTGAACCCCTTCTTCCTGGACCCGTTTTCAAAAATGCTTCACCAAAACCCTGACCCCAAAGTCTCTTCTAAAAACTTCCCCAAAGGGGTGGTGCAAAACGGGCCCTGGGTAAGAATACAGCTTTTTCTTCAACTCAAGTTTTTGGATTAATTAAAGGTTTCTGGGACTGTGGGGGCCCAAAACCAGCAACTTTTACTTCTTTTCATTAAACCCCAACCCCCCCCTCCAACCTTGAAAAATTTTTATTCAGGTGGGTGTTTTTCCTGGACACTACATCGTTTTCCATACCCATGGGCATTGGAGTATATGAAGAAACCCCTCCTGTAGGACACTCGAATATAGCCCCCGCATTGAATCAACATAAATCCGGGTTCAAGTATAAAACCTCTTTGGGTGTGAAAAAACCCCATAATATAAAGGCCCTTCCTCCACCGAACCCTGAACAGTTTCTTAAATTTCTCAAATTCCCTTTTGCCCTCTTTTTCCCTAAATTCTTCCCAAACCCATTTCCCCCCTTTTAGACCCCCGGTCTTTTGACTTCACTCATCCCCTCCAAATCACCTTTTTTCTAATTTTCCCCCTTTCATATTTTTTTTTTTGAAAACCCCCAAAGCCCCCCTTTGGGGGACTTTTTAAATGCGGTTGCACAGGGGTTTCCCATAGATGTCTGTAAATCTCACTTTATCAACCATACAAGACTTCTCCCTGCCGTGTCAAAATTGCGTTAAAACCTGAAAACCTTGTTTTGATTGCCCTTGTTGCCTCTGATTTTTTTGCCTGGAGGGCACCTCTTGGTTTTTGGAATGGAGGGGAGGGACTTCATTTCATATTTTTCCCAGCGGGCCCATGGCCTCACATGATGCATTTTGGAAAGTTTTTTTTGGCCGGGAGAGACCTATAAATTTGAGCGGATCCCTGCTGTTTCTCTTTTCAGGGGGAAAAAACTTCTCATGGCGGGGCCGAACCAGGCCCCTCTCTTTTGGGACGGGCCAATAACACCCCTAGCTATTAGGGAAAAAGAGAACGGGTTTTGTAATTTTAGCATACAAGAAAAAAAAGATTGTACCACCCCCCGAAGAAAACAGAAACAATGCAGTTATTACAAAAACCCTCAAAACTAACCAATGCTAAATAAAATGAAAGGTAAAAGATGATTTTCTATAAAATGACGTACCCCAAAACGCTGAAAGCTGCATTAGAAGGGGTGAATTTTGGGAGCCTGAAAGTAAAAACGTTCAAAATATTTTTTACCCCTTTTGGGCTTTTCATTTGTAAAAAACTTTTATTGGATATAACTTCAAGCCCCGAAAAAAAAAAAAAAAATTGTAAATATGAAAAAAGCTGCTGAAAAGGGGAAAAAAAAAACAGTTTTCAAAAAAAAAAAGTACTGAAAAACCCTTTGTGAAATTTTATAAATTTTTCGGGAAAAAATTTATTACCCGCCTTCCATCAGATCCTTCATAGATGACCTCAAATCGGAGCCTTTATTTCCGGGCTATAGAAGGGCCCTCTCAAAACAAACTTGGATTGGGGGCAAAGGGGTGACCACGGGGGAAAAAACCATTTTCTAACAATGTCAGGGTATAGAGGAATTCCCTCATGCGTCATTTCTGATGAAGGGTTTGAACTTTTTCTACTATTTTGAAAACCAAGTAAAAAAAATTTGCCGAAACCCTTTTCCCCGCAAAAACGGCTTTGCCCTCTCCATTCATCCAAATATTTTTAAAAATTAACACCCCTAAATTTTGAGGGGCAAGATATGGGGTACCCATAGCACCGCCGGACCCAATTCCTCTTACTTTTGGGCACTCCCCAATTGAACAAACCCGGGGAAACCCAAATTTTAAAAATTTTTTTTGGGAAAGTGGGAGGGGGAAGGGGGGGGGGGGGTAATTTAAAAACCCGACTCCTACACCCCCCAAAAGGGGCCCACCAACCCAGACTCCACCCTAAAACGCCCACATTCCCACCCCATCAAAAAAAACAAATTTGGGCAGCGCACGGTCCCTTTTTCCGCGTAACGATTTGCGCTGGTCATCATCTTATGTCGGACAAAAGGTAGACTCGGAAATATACCCGATAGCAATTCTGATCATGGACCCATAGCTTTTTTACACAAAAACCCGACTAAATTTCCGAAAAGCCCCCAGAACGTGGAAATTCCCAATTTAACCTTTATGAAAAGGAGTTTCCGGGTTTCCTTTTTTCCCTTTGGGGGGCAACAATATTTTAATAATTAATAAAGCCCTGAGGGTGACCCCCCACGGCAAAGGCTGAGGGCCTAAGGCTGTTCTCAGGGGCAAAATAATTAGCAATTTTAGCGAAAAAAGGGAAAAGAGAAAATGAAAAAATTAAGTTTTCTACGGGAGCGGCGGAAGGGCCCGGCTCAGAGGGAGCATATGTCACGCCAACCCAAAAACAAAGGAAAATTCGGGGAAGCGAAAAAAATTACTGGGAGACATTCTTGCAAGGCAGGCGGTGTGGCACTTAGAGCAACGCAAAAAATTTTTATAGTGGAGAGGGAGGCAGAGTACAACCCCTTCTAAAAAATGACTCCCGCGTGGAAAACACAACCCCAATTGCAACAATAAAATCCCCAACACAACCGGGCCTGTTTTAAAAACCCCAAAATAGACATAAAAAAGGGCCCCCCCCCCGGTTCACAAAAAAACCCTTGAGGAACAATAAAAAAGGGCCAGCCCCTACGATCGGATTAAGGTAACGCCCATTTCTAGATGGAAAACCAGAGGAGGGTCTTGGGGGGGCGCGGGCCAATTTGGAGCGGGTGACGGTGGGGGGAGGTGCACAGTGTTTATAAGGTCGGCTGCCAACGGAAGACACCAGGGGCCCGATGGGTTCTCAGCCCCAATTTTATAAAATTCTTAAAAACGACATTGCCCCACACCTGAAAGAGACTTTTAATGAAAATTTTTTTTACGTTCCTTTAAATTTAACGGTGGGTCCTTCTCGATTCCCGGACTTTCATTTATCCTGAAAACCAAAAGGACCCCGCCCTCCTAACCTCTTTTAGGCCCCATCTCCTTACTTTAATAAAAAAATTTCAAGCTGTTGGGTAAAATTTTGCTAAACCCCTTTTCCCGTCTTTTTGTTGGGCAAAAGGGGTTTAAACCCCCAAACCCGATGGGGGTTTGTGTCTGGGGGGCATTCGGGTCCGGAAAGTCAGGGGGGCAGCCGGGCGGGGTTTTGGGGCCCCCAAAAAACCCTCACATTCAACTTCCCCTGTCCCCTTTGTCCCGGACCGGAAAAAAAATTTGATAAGGTCTCGTGGCCGTTCCTGGGCCCCCACTTCCCCGGCACGGAGGGGTTTGGCCCTTTTTCCCGGTTTTTTAGATACCGCTTGGGCGTGCTCCCACCCTCGTTACTACTTAAAGGTCCCTGTGACACCAAAATAAAAGATTTTTTTTAGAAGAGTTAAAGGGAGGGCTGCCCCCCTTTTCACCCCCATTTTTCTAATTTTATTTTTTCAATGGGACCCTTACTTTACTACATATCCCAAAACCCAAAAATTGGGGTTTCCCAAAGGGGCCCCTTTAAAAAAGGTATGGAATAAAATTGACTCTTACGCAGAAGACCTCCTCCCTAATGATATAGAAATCCAAGGCAGACACTTCACGGGAAAACCCCCCCAGGGGAAACTCCAGGATAGAAAATTTTTTTGAAAAAAAATAGGGGGTTTCTCCTGAAGGTCCAGCCAGACCCAAAATGGGGGCATCCCACTGTAAAATACACTGGTGCGCCTCCTCTATACGTTAAAACCCGGGGGGATTGTTCCAAATAAACCCCCCCTGCTTCGCATCCCAAAACCAAACCCAGATCCTTTTATAAGGGGCGCAACAAAAATTAAAGTGGGGTGGACTACCCCCCCAAATTTATTTGGGGAGGAGCAAATTTAATTAAGGGTGGTGGAATTCCCCAAGGGTTTCCCATAAAACTTTCAGATGCTGGGCCCCAATTTTTCTGCCCACCCCAAGGGATTTGAGGGTAACAACGCCATGTACCCCTACTTTAAATGGAAAAGGGAAGGGGAACACGGGTTTTTTTCCCCTGCATATCCTAAAGTCAACCAAAAAATCAAAAGGTGGTCTTGGGGTTCCCCAATATAAAGAGTTATAACTTGGCCCGCATTGGGGAAGGGGACATGGCGGGCTGGAAACAGAAAAACCGGGGGTGTTTTACGAGCACGCCTTTGACCGTTTTTTTCTACCAACAAAAATCTCTTAATTTTTTCACATCTTTCCCCCCTTTTGGGGGGATCCCTGGCCCAGATCCGAAATAACATTCGCTGGGTGCCAAAACTGGAGGACCCCGGAATAAAGTTTTGTACAAAACCCAAAACCCAAATAACCCAAAAATTTCTCTTTTCACCTCTCACTAATCTCCCAAACCGGTTTTCAGGGAGGCCCAAACCGGGGGGCAACATTTTTTAGGGTCTATAGACAGGGGAAACAGATGCCTGGGGCACTGGGGAAACCCAAACTACTCACAAAACCCATCTTATGGCCAATTACAAACGACTAAACCCCCTATCTAATGTTCCCTTCTTTAACTAATTTTCAAAAGGACGTAACTTTTCGTTTAAACCCTTATAAAACAATTGGGATGCCCGGGTTGGGATTCAAGCTTTTATACGTTTTTCCCCTTTTGCCCCCCGAGCACTTTTAAAACTTGTCACACACAAAAACAGATATGTTCTGGAAAACGTTGGAAATTTTGAAACCTCCTAAACAGCGGCAAGGGGGGTGGTGAGAGATCCCCAGTTTAACCCCGCAGGCACATTTTGGGGAAACGGGCCGGTTTTTCCCACCAAAATTTCCTTTCCCTCCACAGAATTTTATTGAAAAAGGACTTGAAAAGGGCCTCCATAACGGGTTATCCCGACCCCAAATAAAGGGGTTTAAAAAAGGGGAAATACATATCTAGTGCTTTGCTTTAAGTGGGCGCCCTGGAGCGGGGGCCCCTACCACTGCCCCGGGATTTTCCCCCAAAAAAAGGGAAAAATTGGGAAATGGGGCCCAAAAATGCATGAGGGGGGTTTTTTAATGTGGACTTGGTGGCGGGGCGGGCCCGGGGAAATTTGGGGTGCGGTGCGGGGCCCAAAAACCCCCGAACCCACGCTTAAAAGAACAAACTTTTGCCTGTAATGGGCTTCGTTTAACAGAAAAGCCATAAAATTCAGGGTGGCTTCCCGCCCACGCCCCCACATTCAGGCAAATCCTGGAGAAATGGGTTTTTTTTAATGCGGATGGACTGGATTGAAAGGGGGCTCAGCACAAAGAAAAAAAAGGAGGGAAAATTTTTCCCCAAATATGGGGGCATTTTATACAAAATTTTTCCCCCGAACGCGGGGCAAAATCCCGCGGGACTTTTTTTGGGTTTACGCAATGGTACCTAAACAACAACTGGGAGGGAGAAAAACCGTTCCCGACCAAACTGGAGGCGAGACCCGAATACCCATCGAAGGGTAAACCTTACAAGGGTCACCGGAATCAATGGAATTAAATTTTTTAACTGGGCCCTAAATATAGTGAAATGCACTATTTAAAAAGACAAGGGGTGAAAAAATCAGGGGAAAATGGTTTGCCCCAAAAAGCTTTTGCCCTGCCCTAAAAAAACCCCCAACCTAAATGACCTTTGGGTTTTTGGGGGGGGGGGTTTGGGTCCGGAACGAGGGCCTGGGGGGGGGGGGAAGGGTTCCTTTGGTTTTTCCGGAAAAAAAAAATCTTCCCAAAATTTTTCTCTGTTTTGGGCCCTTTAATCTAGCTTTGGCATTAACAAGGTTTTCCCCGGGTTTCGAAACCGGGAACGAGGTTTTTTGGGGGGGGTGGGAAAAAATTTAAATGCCTTCCCCTAGGGAATTTACACCCATTAAGCAAGGGGTATTAAAATGTATAGCCCAAAATTTTAATTTTTGGCAACACTTTAAAAAGTTTTTAAGTGCGGATAAAAAAGTATTGTTTTAAAAATTAAGCAGCTTGGGAAAAAAAACTATTTAAAAAAAAAAAAAAAAATACAAATTTCATTTCACTGCATATGTGAGGACCCACAGAATAAAATGAACTTATTAGTTATATTACACAACACAAAAAATAATTAAAAAAAGGCAGATATGCATTTTTTTTCATCCTTCCCTCCAAAAAGAATTACTCAATAACTTATGGTGTCTCAAAATCATACCAATTAAAAATACAACTCATCCTGCAAAAATCGTCAACTTCATAGGCTCTGTAACAGACTTCCTCTAAATCAGGCCTGCACAATATATGGCCTGCATCTGCCCACAAAAGGGTGTGCTCTGTGTAAACCCTGCCCCGATGGGCAGTACCACCGATTTGGGGTGCAGTCCGGCCGTGTTCCTGTTCGATCCAGCCCCAGTTGTGTAAGTCTTCTCTAAATCAAAGATTCAGCTAATACAATGGCCTATGGGTAAAATAGTTTCACCATAGAATGATGTTTCCTAGTAACTTGAAACCACACACCATACAATATCACAGACACTGTCAAGATGCAGTATGTTTCATTGACTGGAAGATCCATTGAATTATCCTGAACATATTACTTGTAGAACCTCTGTATTAGTGATGTGTATGCAGTGATTGGCGGGCTAGTAGTACCTCTCTACAGTACAGTGCTGTAGTCTATGTTCTGTACTGCTCTTTACATGTGCCGGGATGCGCAGCTCTTTTGGGCACCAGGTGAGAGCCTCATTTTCTTTTTCTTACCCCAAGAAGCACCTATCCTTAACATAGAGATTTCAAGCAGCTCTTTCTGACTGTTCTAGGTAAGGACTTGCTTTGCCTTTATTACTTATCCAGCTCATTTTCTTTCATCTCCATGTTGCATTATGTTGGACGACATTTTGGGGCTTCAGAACCAATTACCGTATATTCTCAAGTATAAGCTAAGTTTTTCAGACCAAAAAATGAGCTGAAAAAGCCTTCCTTGGCTTATACTCGAGTCACTGTCGGCGCTCGGGCGCTGCGATGGCCCGGCGCCGGCAGGGACACTTCACCTGTATGCGACTCCTCTGGGAGTCGCATACAGCTGAAGACCGAGTAAGCTGACAGCGTCCGGGCGCTGCTGTGGCAATCTTTGCAGCTGCATGCGACTCCTGGGAGCACATACAACTTAATCTCCGGTCACCCGTCGGCGTCTGGACACTGCCATGGCCCTGGCGGGGATCGCTTCGGCTGTATGCGACTCCTGGGAACACATAAAGCCAAAGACTATTGTGGAGCAGAGAGCGAGCGCTCCCTGCTCTGCAATATAACTCCGGAAGGTCGCAAGCAGACATGCGGCCTTCCGGAGTCTCCGGCACAGGCAGCACGCGATGTCATCACGCGGCCTGATGACATCATGCCCCCTCAGGGCCGCCGTACAGGGGGTACAACCCGTACACCTGTACGGGGCCTGGAGAAATAAGGGGTCCGCTATTCAAACAGGCCCGCCCCCTATCTACACATGAACAGTAGTGCACGGCGCAGCCGGAGCTGCCGTTATCTACACAGGGCCGCCCGGCCATGTGGCGGCTGATTACTGACGGCAGGAGCGGGGACTGCGGTGGTGTTAGGGGCCCGCGCTCTTGGTCCAGCTAGCACTTCGCCTGCGCTCCAGAATTCTTTACTTACATGCCTGCCTGCGCCCTGCCGCTAGAGCCGGACCCTCCTCCTCTGTCTGTGGGCGGGATGCGGAATCATTTGAATCTGTGAGGCCCCGCCCCTCAGTGGCAGAGCCTTACAAATTCAAATTGTTCTGCATCCTGCCACTGTGCACACAGCGGCTTCGGTGGAGACAGAGAGAGGAGGTCTCATCCCGACTCCGGCTACAGTCAGCGCACAGGCAGGCAGGCATGTAAGTAAGAAATTGGGGAGCGCAGGCAAGGTTTTCCCGGGGTCAGGAGCCGAACCTCCTTCTCAGCAGTGCGTGCTGCCCTGGCTACCCCATCCCCATCTTGCCCGGCAGCCATAATGAATGTGCCCCCCCCCCTCTATTTCCCCCACTGTATTGCCCACCAACCCCCAGCTGTGTGTGGGGCCTTCTTGCCACCAAATCCCGCGGTGTGGCTGGGGGCCCCCCTTGCCACCAAATCCGCAGGCTGTGGTGGGGCCCCATTTGCCACCAAATCCCGCGGCTGTGTGGTGGGGCCCCCCTTGCCACCAAATCCGCAGGCTGTGTGGTGAGGCCTCCTTTGCCCCAAATCCGCAGGCTGTGTGGTGGGCCCCCTTTGCCACCAATCCCGCAGGTGGGGTGGACTCCTTTGCCCACCAAATCCCGCAGGCTGTGTGGTGGGGACCTCCTTTTGCCTACCAAATCCTACAGGGTGTGGTGGGGCCCCCATTTGCCCACCAAATAAGGCTGGGTGGGGCCCCATTTGCCACCAAATCCCGAGGCTGTGTGTGAGGGGCCCCCTTTGCCACCAATACCCAGGCTGTGTGTTTGGGGGGCCCCCCCTTTGACCACCAATCCCGCAGGCTGTGTGTGGGCCCCCCTTTGCCACCAAATCCCGCAGAGTGTGGTGGGGGCCCCCCTTTGACCCACAAATCCCGCAGGCTGTGTGGTGGGGCCCCCTTGCCCACCAAATCCCGCAGGCTGTGTGGTGGGGCCCCCCCCCTTGCCCACCAAATCCCCCAGGCTGTGTGGTGGGGCCCCCCTTTGCCCACCAAATCCCCCAGGCTGTGTGGTGGGGCCCCCTTTTGCCCACCAATCCCCAGGCTGTGTGTGGGACCCTTTCCCCTCAAGCTGTATATGTGGTGGGGGGCCCTGGTACATGAGAAGGACTTTGTCCACCAAATCCCCCTGGCTGTGTGTGCGTGTGAGGGCCCCCTCCTCCCTGTGTGTGGGGGGGGAGGAAAGGGTCTTTCTCATGTACCTACATGGCCCGGGAGAAGAAGGGGGCCAGGGCCCACCACCACATATACAGCCTGAGAGGGAAAGGGGGTCCCACCACACAGCCTGGGGGATTTGGGTCGGCCGGGGGAGTGGACGCAGTGGGGGGGGGGGGGGGGCAGACGCTTCAGCTGTATGGGGCCCCAAAATTTCTGATGGCGGCCCTGTGCCAGAAGACGGGACACCCGGGAGTTGGAGCAGCGAGGGAGTGAGGTAAGCGCTTGTATTATTTTTTTTTTTTTAAACAAGCCCTGCCTATAATACCCTATAACCTGCCTATGAGGGTACATATAACTGCCTATAACCTGCCTATAACAGCCTATACCTGCCTATAGGGGACATATAACTGACTATAAATGCTATGGGGAACATATACCTTCCTATACATGCTATGGGGGACATATACCTGCCTATGGGGGACATTAAACTGCCTATACCTGCCTGTGAGGGATATTAAACTGCCTATACTCCTGTGGATATTAACTGCCTATAGGCCTATGTCATTTTATTGGTACATTTTTATATGAAATGTACAGCCGCTGCATTTTCAACCCTAGGCTTATACTCAAGTCAATAAGTCTTCCCAGTTTTTTGTGGAAAAAGTAGGTGCCTCAGCTTATATTTGGGTCGGCTTATAATCGAGTATATACGGTACCAGTTTTCCATAGAGCTATGGTTTCAACACACAATGGTCGTCCCAGAACCAAGTAATACTGTATGTTGAGGAAGCACTGTACTGTTCTGTTAGGGCGAGTTCACACGGCTTATTGCTGACGTAATTGCGGGGACGGATTTCGCCCCGCAATTACGCCGGCAGCCGTGCAGCGGGGGCGGGGGGCTGGCAGCCCGCCGGCCTCATAGACAGTCATTATTCACAGCGTGTACACGCCGTAAATAATTGACATGTCACTTTTGTATTCACCGAGCAGGGAGGAGAAACGGAATCCATAGTTCTCTATGAGAACTGTGGATTACCGTAGTTACTGGCACGGATTCCAGCCGTACTGCAGCGCAAATACGGCGCGCAATACGGCTGCAATCAGTGCCCAAATCAGCTGTGTGAATGAGCTCTTACTGGAAAACTAGACCACTCTTTCACTCTAGGAATCAGTTCTGGCTCCACTCACAGGCTTCACTACTGTCACCATATAATGCATTAGGAAACCAGACTGCTATGATTTCCTTCTGGAATGACAGGATGTGTGGAGTATTTAGGCCTCAGGGGGTCTGAAAAGCTTTTTTCACTCAACAATGCCTGAACTACTGAAATGTGTGGAGATCTAAAGACACTCGTTCTAAATATGTATTTCTTCCCTGTGTTCTCATGAGGCCTTCAAACAGTCCATGTGCTGTATCCTAATTCAATCCAGACTCAGAGACATAGTACAGCGGACTCCTAGATGCCTCGACAGTATGCAGTGCATGGACCGCAGGGAATGAGAGTAAAAGATATCCATCTTTGCAATCTGTGTCTCATTAAAGGAATGCAGGGGGATACTTGGTGTCGGATTCCCTTCAAGAATGCAGGTGCTGTGACTAAGCATACTACATTAAAAGGAAAATGAAACACAAAAGTACACGGAGAAAGCATAACAAACTGTGCCACAGTATGAATGATAATACAATCCCCTGTGCGAGTGGTATACAGTGGAGGCCAAAAGTATTGGCACCCCTGCAATTCTGTCAGATAATACTCTGCTTCTTCCTGAAAATGATTGCAATCACAAATTCTTTGGTATTATTATCTTCATTTAATTTGTCTTCAATGGAAACCACAAAAATAATTGTCATAAAGCCAAATTGGATAGAATTCCACACCAAACATGAAAAATGGGCCGGACACAAGTATTGGCACCCTCAGCCTAATACTTGGTAGCACAACCTTTAGTCAAAATAACTGCGAACAACCGCTTCCGGTAAACATCAATGAGTTTCTTAAAAATGCTCGGCTGAATTTTTAGACCGTTCTTCTTTGGCCCAAACTGCTCCGGGTCCCTGAGATTTGAAGGGTGCCTTCTCCAAACTGCCATTTTGAGATCTCTCCACGGGTTTCTATGGATTCAGGTCTGGCTCATTGCTGCCAATTTAGAAGTCTCCAGTGCGCTACTCTTGCGAGCCGCCGCTCTACAGGAGGTGAAGGGCCCTGCTGCGGTCGCTTCACCCGCCCGGAGTCTCGGTTGCAGGGGGAGGCATGGGGGGAAACGTTTCCCCTCCTCCCTTCTCCCGCGTTGTAAGCGCCGGTGTGCGCCGTACATACAGGTCAGGCAGCGCAGGGGGAGTGACGCGCGCTGCACTCACTTCCCCTGCGTCGCTGAGAGATCGGAGATGTCCGGACAGGCAGGAGCCTGGTGAGGTAAGTGGATTTTATTTTTTTATTTTTATTAGCTACATGGGGGGCCTAACCTGGCTACTAAAAGGGGCAACTACCTACCTGGCTACTAAAGGGGCACTACTGGTTCTAAGGGCAATCCCACCTGCACTAAAGGGGCCTACCTGACTTCTAAGGGAGCAACTAACTACCTGGCTACTAAAGGGGGCAACTAACTACCTGGCTCTAAAGGGGCAACTACCTACCTGGCTACTAAAGGGGAAACTACTCCCTGGCTACTAAAGGGGCCTACTGCTACTAAAGGGGGCAACTACCTACCTGGCTACTAAAGGGGCAACTACCTTACCTGGCTTCTAAAGGGGGCAACTACCTACCGGGCTTCTAATGGGGGGCAACTACCTGGCGTCTAAAGGGGGCCACTACCTGACTACAAAAGGGGGGCCACTCCCGGGCTAACAAAGGGGCCACTACCTGGCTAACAAAGGGGGGCAAATACCTGGATAACAAAGGGGGCAACTACCTGGTAACAAAGGGGGCAACTACCTGAACAAGGGGCAACTACCTGGTACAAAGTGGGCAACTACCTGGCTAACAAGGGGCAACTACCTGGCTAACAAAGGGGGCAACTTACCTGCTTAAGGCATTTATGGTTATGGGGGGGGCTACTACCTGGCTATAAGGGCATCTACCTGGCTTTCTTCCAAAGCCATTATGCAGTTAGGTGGAGTGGGTGTGGCTTTTTAAAGGGGCGAGTCACACCCAAAAGATGGGCGTGTCCATGCAAACTTTTGCCGCGGCGCGCTACGCCTGCCGCCCTCTTTAATCTCCTGCTTTTCCATTTTCAAAAGTTGGCAACTATGCCTCTGATGGAGACCCAGCTTTCCCACACTGGGCCCTACATTATGCTGCAAAATTTGTTGGTAGTCTTCAGACTTCATAATGCCATGCACACGGTCAAGCAGTCCAGTGCCAGAGGCAGCAAAGCAACCCCAAAACAAATCGGGAACCTCCGCCATGTTTGACTGTAGGGACCGTGTTCTTTTCTTTGAGTGCCTCTTTGTTTCCTGTAAAGTCTATGTTGATGCCTTTTCCCAAAAAGCTCTACTTTTGTCTCATCTGACCAGAGAACATTCTTCCAAAACCTTTTAGGTTTTCTCGGGTAAGTTTGGGCAAACTCACCCCATATATCCAATCCCTTGCCCGCTCCTGTCACCTGCACCTCAAGAACATCTCCAGAATCCGTCCTTTTCTCACTGTGGAAACAACTCAAACTCTCATTGTTCCTCTTATTCTTTGTCGTCTTGACTCCTGTAACTCCTTGCTTATCGGTCTCCCTCTCTGCAAACTCTCCCCTCTCCAATCTGTCCTGAATGCAGCAGCCAGGCTTGTCTTTCTCTCCCGCCGCTATACTGATGACTCTACCCTGTGTCAGTCACTGCACTGGTTGCCCATTCAGTAGGCTATGTTCACACGGCTTATTTGCGGGATGTATTTCGCCCCGCAATTACGCCGTGTGGACGGGGGCGGCCCCATAGACATGCATTATCCACGGCGCGGATACGCCGTGAATAAGTCACTTCTCTCCCCACTCGCCATATTGTACGAGCAGGGACAGGAGGCGTAATCCATAGTTCTCTATGAGAACTGGGGATTACCGTAATGAATGGGACGGATTTCAGCCATAATTCGCACACTACGGCGCAAATTATGGACTGAAATCCATCCCAAAATAAGCCGTGTGAACAAAGCCTTACAGTCCATGCCTATAAAATACACAGATAGGAGCAGATTTTAGGTACGAATTTCCAAAGGTTTCCAGGTTGACTTATTCGTGCCGCTGTGTGCACATAGCCTAAGGCTAGGTCTACACAGCAAATGTCAAAATGCCATCCAAAATCTGACAGCATTTTGACATTGCTGAACTGGTTTTTCCATTTGACGTTGGCCCTTTACATTGAATGTACGGGAATCTGATGGCAATTTGGCAGAATATACAACATGTTGCATATTCTGCCGGATTTTAAAACTGACGGTAAAAAATCTGTGCTGTGTGCTCTACACAGCGCAGATTTTTTATTGCTGTCTATGCAGCACAGGCTACCGTCGGATTTTCGGTGGATTCAAAATTCTGAATCCGATGAAAATTCCACGGAAAACCTGTGCTGTGTAGACATAGCCTAATAGTTTGGAATACTTAAAGGGGTTTTACCATGAGGTAAAATCTCCTGCACTGGCTGCTCGCTGTGAGCCGGCCATGCATGTTAATGAGTATTGCGGGGCTTGTGGCTGTCCTCCTCATTCACTTCTATGGGAGCTTCCAAAGATAGGCGGGTGTCGGCCGTGTGTGCCACCCTCACATGCATGGCCGACTTGCAGCGAGCTGTGAGCAGCCAGTGCAGGGGATTTTACCTCATGATAAAGCCCTTCTAATATTCCACAGCATGTTGTTAGTGAGCCTAAGGACATGTCCCCACTGCACGGGTTTTCGGCCGGTTTTTCAGGCGGTTTGTGGTTTTGCAGACCGCCTGAAAAAACGGCACGAAAATTAGCTTAACGGGCGCTATGGAAAACCCATGCAGCAGTCCCCACTGCACAGGTTTTCCGCCCAGCGGTTTTTCTGCCCGTGAGCCGCCCAAAACACATAGAGCAAGCACAATCTTCCGTCCGGTTTCTGCGGAGAAAAGCCAATCCCCCCCCCCCCCGCTGCCGTGGGGACAGCCGCAAAACAGTGCAAATACCGGTCGCATAAACCAACCGGTATTTGTCACTTGCCGTGTAAACGGCCCCTAAAGGTATATTCACATGGAGCAGATATGCTGCAGATTGTTTTTCAATCACTGTAGAAGCAAAGTGATTGAGATTGTAAGAAATCTCACTCAGGAGTGGAAATAATATTCTCCTACAGAAAACTTATAATGAACCTGATCTGTCTAAACCCACCTTAAAGGGGTTGCCCGGGTCTTACAAAAGCTCGTTGGTCAGCTGGGGTATGATTAAAAATAGAAAAAAGGAAGTATACTCTCCTCCTTCCCGGTGGCCGGCCATACATCCCGGCTGCACAGTGAATGTCCATCGTTCACGTGCTATGTGCAGCCAATCACAGGCCAGAGCAGTCACATGCATGTGACTGCTCTGGCCTGTGATTGGCTGCACATAGCACATGAACGATGGACATTCACTGTGCAGTCGGAATATACGGACCGGCCACTGGGACAGAATGGGAGGGTCACGGAGGCGAGTATGCTTCTTTTTTTCTATTTCTAATCATATCCCAGCTGACCCACAAGCTTTTGTAAGACCCAGACAACCCCTTTCATTTATTTTTAATTAACCCCATACCGACATATGACCCATTAATCATGGTTCTAAAGGGGTTCCCACAATTTGACATACGGGTACGTCATGGAGATCTTGCAAGCTCACAAGATTGCGGCATTGGACCAGCTGGCCTCATGCCGCATCACCCGCGGCTGGAGTGTGCTTCAGCTGCGGGCGTTTAACCCCCTTAGCTACCGCAATGTACTACATCATCGCAGCTAAGACAAAGGCAGAAGGAGGGAGCTCTTTCTGCCAGGGCTGTGTAGTCGGAGTCGGTGGCTATTTTGCAGGAGTCGGAGTCGTCATAAAAGGGACCGACTCCGACTCCCAAATAATATAATAAGTTGGTCCAGTTAGTTTGATGCAAAGTGCAAGAGGAATAGGGTCCGGCCAGTGCTACTGCTCCCATATCTTCAGCCTCATCACATGAGGAGTGTAATTGATGACATGGAGCAGGCAAAGCGCTGCCCCAGGGGAAAAGATTCCGATCCCATGACAAACAAATTTCAGCAAAATTTTTCACCTGCTTTCAAAGAAGTAGAAGAGTTCAATCATTCATCAAAACTGACTGTGGCTGAGGCAATTCCGTTATACCCTGACATTGTTAGAGATGTTGCCCCTGTGGTCACCGCTTTCCCCCAACCCAAGTTAGTGTAGAGAGGCCGTTCTCTAGCCTGGAAACAATGAGATCAGATGTGAGGTCATGTATGCAGGATCTGATGGAGGCAATACTATTTCTCAGAACAAATTCAGAGACTCCACAAATGTTCCTGCAGTGTTTTGCATATTTACCATTTTTTTTGTGTTCTAAAGTGGTACCCAATAAATATATTTTACACTGACAAGCAAAATGGTAACAATGTTTTGAACTTGTGACTTTCAGGCTCCATATCTCTCTATCCACTACAGCTTTGCACATGAGGCTACTGTAATTTTATATACAGTCATCTTATCTATCTTATACATAAATTTGACTTTCAAGTATTTTAGCATCTGTTAGTTCTGCAGATTCTTGTCATGTAACTGCATTGTTACGTTTTGCCTACTAAAAATCAAAATGTTAATTTTTATTATTTTTGTTAGTATTTGGGAAATCCACCTTTGGTTTCAGCTCTGCCTGAATCCCCTTCTGGGCTCTGAATCAGATTCAAGCAGGTCTTGACCAAAATCTGATCCCAGGTCTCTTCTACACATTCCCAATGTTGGTGAATACTGGACTTGGATACAAATACAGCTTTTTCTTCAACTCTACCCACAAAAGTGTTTAAAGATTTAAAAAATTGTTACCCTTTTGCTTGTCAGTGTCTGTTCTACCTAAATAGCTTGATTTTTTGTAAACATAAGGTGATAAACAGCCTGATGTTACCATTTTACTACAGTAAAGTTATCACTTAAACATGCGCTGTGTATGAGGGAGTCAGGAGTCGGGAGTCAGGAGTCGGGAGTCGGAGGTTTGGAAAATTGAGGAGTCGGAGTCGGGGCTTTTGCTTGCCGACTCCACAGCCCTGCTTTCTGCCTTCCTTCAGTGCAGCAGTGGCACGATTGCTGCTGCCGTCTGGTCACTTCACAGCCCGGGAGTATAAGAAACACTTCCGGGCTGTCTGTGATGTCACCATGCCGTGCAACGCATTGTGGGCATTGCCGGGTATGGTGATTGACAGTCGCATTGAGACCAGCATACAGAAGCAATGCTGTGTACTGATCTCCATTGTATCAGTAATCTGAAGACCACTGATACAAATCCCCTATGGGGAAAAGTTTAAAAAAAAAAAAAAGTAAAACGCAAACACGAAAAATAAAATAAAAACACGTACACCAGCCTTTTCCCCTTTACAAACACCAATCTCCCCAAAAAAGATCAAAAATAAAGTACGTGTATTTGGTATCGCTGCATGCGTAACGACCCACCCTATAAATCTATCACATTAATTAACCAGCATGAGAACGCTGTAAAAAAAAAAAAAAAAGTCACAGAATTGCGATTTTTGTTCATCCCACAGCACATAAAATGGAATAAAAATCAAAAACTGATATTAACGCCACAGTGGTACAGAGTAAAATATCAGTTCATCCCGCAAAAAAAAGCCCTTAAAGGAGTTGTCTCCCTTCAGAGTTTCAGAGAATGCATGAATGAAATACTCTGTCACTTCCTGGTTCAGACTGACTCATTTGCATAAGCTCCATGCTTGTACAGCTCCCTCCAGTGCTGTGCTTTCAGATGCTTATTAGATCAGATTAGCTTCTCAAACTACTAACAGGACTTCTTATCTGATCCCCAAAACAAAAGCCCTAATTACAGTTCTGTTTATTTTACATAAATCAAGCTTTTTACTGCTGAGCAGCACAGGACACTGGGGTGACCTGTGTGATGACATCACTCACTGTTATCTCATTGAACAAACAGCAGGGGGAGAATTGTTTACAGGTCGGTTACTGAGGGAACTGAAATAGCCAGGGAGGTCATAAATTCACTTGTATCTCCTTAGGGAAAACAGAGGAACAAAGCAAATATATTTGGAAAATGTCTTTATTTTGTGTTCCCTACAATTTGAAAGCTATTCATTGTAGCGAGACAACCCCTTTAAGCAGCTCTGTAGACGGAAAAATAAAAAAGTTATGGCTCTCAGAAGATAGCGATATTGTTGAAATAGACCTGTAGCCATTCCTGACATGTTAGTTTCAGTGAATCCTTGTGATACCTGAGAAATAACAATTCTGGAGCCTCTTCTCTTATAACTCTGTGTTGTACTGTTCCTCTGTTATTCCTCCTAAAAATGTATTACTGAATCAGTCAGCTGGGTGTTACCATAACAGTTTTCAGAGGGATGTGTCCCTTTAGATATTGACTCTGCCAGCACTGACAATGTCAGACTGTGCAGGGACACACCCCCAATTGGTAACTCCCAGCTGACAGATTGTTAATTAATTTCTAGGATGAATAAGAGAGGAACAGCACAGAGTTATAAGAGAAGATGCTCCAGAATTGTTACATTACTGGGAACACAAAGATTTACTATAACAGACATACACAACTCACAAAAAGTTTGTGTTATTTGGCTTTTGGTTGAAATTTCAGTTTGAACATAATATTTCTTGAATTTTTTAAAAATGAACTAAATGAGACAATTTCTTAACTTTAGAACGTCGTCTAGAAGCCAGACCACACTGATGTAAATGGTTATGAATAGTCTGATGTGACACTTGGGTGCCTCTCACCTCCCTTAAACATGCCTGGAGTTGCCATTTTTATTTTCGGATTGTAGATTTCTCAACTCAGTCGTCTATGTATGATTGTGGGGACAACATTCTTGCTTGCACTGCTTTAACAGCAGTCAGAGAGACACTTTACAGCAGCTTCATGCACATAGGAGCCTTAAAGGGAACGGGTCATCAAAAAATGACTCATTGTTTAACTCACGTTTTTTATGTTAAACACATTTTTTAGTAATTTTTTATTTTATTTCCATATCACTTTCAATATTTTTTAATAACTCTTTAGTCCTGCAGTTTTCACTTTGGCCACTAGGCATAATAATAGTCTGACACTTCCTGTTCTGTTTAGAGAGCTTTTCAGCAGTGTGCTCATTATCAGTAAAAGCAGGGTCACACTGAAAGAAGACACCAATGTGTACAGATAACACAGAATCCACCAATCACAAGAGGAGATAGTCACAGTTCTCACTCTCCCCCTCCCTGCACACTGACATCTTCCTAGGTCACAGAACATGACTAGAAAACTCTCCTATAGAAGTCAATGGGACTGACCCAGTTCACAGACTCCTATGTGCATGACACTGCTGTAAAGCATCTATCTAAATGATGATAAAGCAGTGCAAGCAAGAATGTCTTCCCCACAATCATATATAGACGACTGAATAGAAAAAATCTACAATCAGGAAATAAAAACAGCTAAGAAGAAAAGAATGTGGATCAGGGTCTTGATTTAAGGCTATGTTCACACAGCATAACTGCGGGACGTAATTACGCCCCGCAATTACGCCGTGTGGACGGGGGCGGGGTGGGAGCGGGGGAGTGAGCGGGGGGGCCGGCACTTCGCCGGCCCATTGACTTGCATTACCAGCGGCGCGTATACGCCGCTGGTAATTCACATGTCACTTATCTGCCCCGTCGGCGTATTCGCCAAGCAGGGAGAGGAGACGTAATCCATAGTTCTCTATGAGAACTGTGGATTACCGTAATGAATGGGCCGATTCCAGCCCGTAATTTGCGCACTTCGGCGCGTAATTACGGACCGAAATACGGCCCATTTTAAGCCGTGTGAACATGGCCTAATAAGTAAAAAAAAAAAAAATGGCAACAGATTCCCATTAAGACTGACTCAGTCCCATTGACTTCTATAGGAGAGTTTTCTAGTCATGCTCTGTAATCTGGGAAGAAGTCAGTGTGCAGGGAAGGAGAGAGGGGGAGCTGTGACCATCACCTATTGTGACTGGTGGATCCTGTGTTATCTATACACATTGGGGTCGCCTTTCAGTGTAAGGCGATGTTCACACAGAGTAATTGCGGGGCGTACAGTATGCCCCGCAATTACGCGGGTGTTCGGGAGCTCGTGCTGATCGGCGCGTACTCCTACGGGGCCGGCAGCCCGCTGGCCCCATAGACTGTCATTACTCGCGGCGCGTAAGTGCCGTGAATAAATGACGTCACTTATTTCCTGGCGCGAACAATACAATCGTATTGTACGCCCGGGGAGAGGAGGCGTAATCCATAGTTCGCTATGAGAACTGGGGATTACCGTAATGACTGAGGCACATTTTGCTTGTATTAGAGCGCAGTACGCCTCTAAATACCAGGGCTGTGGAGTCGGTGGCTATTTTGCAGGAGTCGGAGTCGTCATAAAATGGACCGACTCCGACTCCCAAAATATATAATTAGTTGGTCCAGTTAGTTCGATGCAGTGCAAAGAGCAAGAGGAATTGGATCCGGCCAGTGCTGCTGCTCCCATATCTTGAGCAATTGATGACATGGAGCAGGCAGAGTGCTGCCCCAGGGGAAAAGATTCTGCTCCCAGGGCAAACAGATTTCATCAAAATTTTTCACCTGTTTTCAAAGAAGTAGAAGAGTTTAACCATTCATCAAAACTGTCTGTGGCTGAGGCAATTTCTTTATACCCTGACACTGTTAGAGATGTTGCCTCTGTTGTTACCGCTTTGCGCCCAACCCAAGTTAGTGTAGAGAGGCCGTTCTCTAGCCCGAAATAATGAGATCAAATGTGAGGTCATGTATGCAGGATCTGATGGAGGCAATACTATTTCTCAGAACAAATTAAAGGGACCCCACAAATGTTCCTGCGTTTTTGCATTTTAAATTTTTTTGTGTCCAAAAGTCAATCCAAAAAAATATATTTTACACTACCAGCAAAGGGGTAAAATGTTTTTAAAATTTTTGACTTTTCGGGCCCCAATTCCATCCACTACACTTTGTACATGAGGCACTGTAATTTTATAACACATCTTTCCCATCTTTACATAATTTGACTTGCAGTATTTGCATTGCTTATTTTAGTTTTGCTCCTAAAAAACAATGTTAAAGGGGGTTTCTCCTACAAGGGTGACTTTTTATGTTAAAGACTTTTAAAAAAAAAGTCACTTTTCAAAATGTGTCCATTAACATGCCCACCTATTCCTAGATAACCCCTCTTGTATACGCATA
This sequence comes from Phyllomedusa bahiana, assembly GCA_025379985.1. Taxonomy (NCBI): domain Eukaryota; kingdom Metazoa; phylum Chordata; class Amphibia; order Anura; family Hylidae; genus Phyllomedusa; species Phyllomedusa bahiana. The sequence continues at coordinate 24,093 of JAODAL010032470.1, forward strand.
GCTCTAGGGCCTATAGACAGACCCCGTGGATCTCTCCTGATGGCTGCACACGGGGGATAGCTAAAAACCTGTGTGATCCCCGAAGGGGGCCGCAGGTTGCTATAGCTACAGACCGGGGTTTATCCTCCTATAGGTGCCACATGGTTTGCTATAGCTACAGACCGTGTATCTTCCTGAAGGTCCCGCACTGGTTGCTAGCTACAGACCCGTTTGATCGCTCCTGATAGGCTTCCAGCACTGGTTGCTATAGCTACAGACCTGTTTGATCTCTCCTGATAGGCTTCCAGCACTGGTTGCTAATAGCTACAGACCTTACTTATACGGCACCCTAGGGGAAGCCAGTAAACATGCCCCTAAATTTCAAAATGAAACCAAGAAATCAGGACTGAGGTAAGATGAATCAATGTAGTGAGACAAAACCCCTTTAATTTGTATTATTTGTTAGAAATTTGGGAAATCCACCTTTGGTTTTCAGCTCTGTCTGAATCCTTCTGGCTCTGGATCAGATTCATGCAGGTCTTGACCAAAATCTGATCCAGGTCTCTTCTACATATTCCCAATGTTGGTGCAGACTGGACTTGGATACAAATACAGCTTTTTCTTCAACTCTAGCCACAAGTGTTCAAAAGATCAAAACATTGTTACCATTTTGCTTGTCAGTGTCTTTTCTACCTAAATAGCTTTATTATTGTAAATAAGGTAATAAACAGCTGGGATGTGACCATTTTACTACAGTAAAGTTATCACTTAAACATGTACCATGTATGAAAGGGGTCAGGAGTCGGAGGTTTGGGAAATTGAGGAGTCGGAGTCGGGGCTTCGGCTTGCCGACTCCACAGCCCTGCTAAATACGCGCCGAAATGTGCCCCCATTTAAGCCGTGTGAACATAGCCTTAGGCCATGTTCACACGGCTTAAAATTGGACATATTTCAATCCGTAATTACGCGCCGGAGTGCACAAATTACGGCTGGAATACGTCCTAGTCATTACGGTAATCCACAGTTCTCATAGAGAACTATGGATTACGTCTCTTCTCCCTGCTCGGCGAATACACCGAGGGGGGAGATAAGTTACATGTGAATTACCAGCAGCCCATACACGCCGCTGGCAATGAATGTCTATGGGCCGGCGAGGTGCCGGCCCCCCGCTCCCGCCCCCGGCCACACGGCGTAATTGCGGGGCGTAATTACGTCCTGCATTTAAGCCGTGTGAACCTAGCCTAAGCCTGCCTGTGCTGATGAGAAGACTACTGAAAATCTCTCTCTACAGAACAGGAAGTGTCAGGCTATTAGGCCTAGTGGCCAAAGTGAAAACTGCAGAAAGGGGTTGTCTCACTATAAGGATTGCTTTTTATGTTAAAGATCTTGCAAAAACAAGTCACTTTGCAATATGTTTCCATTAACAGTATCCTACCTATTCTGAGATATCCCCTCTTGTATGGGCTGCATCAACTCCTCAGGTTACTATAGCTATAGACCTGTTTGATCTCTCCTGATAGGCTGCTAGAACTGGTTGCTATAGCTACAGACCTGGCTTCTACTGCAGCCTAGTGGATGCCAGTAAACACGCCCCTGAATTCAAAGTGAAACCAAGAAAACAGGACTGAGGTAAGATGACTCAATGTAGTGAGACAACCCCTTTAAGAATTATTAAAAAAATATTGAAAGTGATAAGGAAAATTTTAAAAAACACAACCAAAAGTTCCTAAAAAATGTGTTTAACTGTCTATGCAGTACAGGGTATTGTCAAATTCAAAATACCTAAACCGCAGATAGTCCGACGGTATTCCTGTGCTGTGTAGACATAGCCTTAAACGTCCTGCGTCAACGTAACGTGCTCTGGTATGGGGCAGCACATCACCAGTGACAGATCACTCCTCAGTGGGCACCCCCTTACCTGAGCGGGTATCCCAGCTGGAGAACGTGCAGTGTGGCGAGGCATGGGGGCGACAATATGATCTTAGACGTCCAGAAGCGCTTGACCACGGGCTCGTCCTCAGTGCGGCAGGGTGCGGGGGGCTCCGCGGGGGCCGCGGGGGGCCCCTCGGGGGTCGCAGGGGGCTCCTCGGGGGTGCCTGGCACCGCTCTGTATTCTGCCATCTCTATAGGCACCGCGTCCACCACACTGGCAGCTCTGCCGGGGACGTGGCTGGCATGCTGGGGGTGCCTGCTCCCGTTACTGCAGGACTTGGAGTCCCCATTGCTGGCGGGCGGGGGTCTGCAGTCACCCTGCACGATATGAGTCCCGCTGCCCGCACTACGCGCCTTCTGAAGCTTCCAGTCCCGCAGATCAGCCCAGAACCAGCCCCAGCTGAGAAGCTGCAGCACGACCGACGACAGGACGAAGAGGCCGAAGTACAGGGCGGCCCAGCCCGCGTCTCCCTGCTTGTAGTACCGCACTGTGCTCCACACATCAGAGCCCAGGTCCCCCAGAAAGGCGGCTGTGCCCGACAGCGCGAACACCAGGTCCAGCAGCCGGTAGCGGGCCGGCAGGCAGCCTGACATCCCGGACGGCTGGAGGCATGGAGGGGGCGGGAAGCGAGGCCGCTCTGCTGTCACAGCGGAGGGAGGTTTACCTCAGCGGCTGCGTACACGAATAGTATCACCGCTGCCAGCACTGCGGAGCTCCCATAGGCTGTGCTCATAGCTGGGTCGTGTTTACCCCTCTGTGCCCTACACAATGACCAGTCACACTGGTGACAGGGGTTCATAGGGTCCTATAGGCTCTAAATATCTAAGGGGTCGTGTATACTCCTCTGTGCCCTACACCATGACCAGTCACACTGGTGACAGGGGTTCATAGGGTCCTATAGGCTGTAAATATATAAGGGGTCGTGTTTACTCCTCTGTGCTCTACACCTTGGCTAAGAAAGGGTAATATCTCTTTGGCTAGTCATACTAGTGACCAGAACTCATAGGGTTCTATAAGCTGTGCTTATGTAAGGGGTCATATTTACTCCTCTGTGCCTTACACCATGGATAGTCACACTGGTGAGCACCAGGACTCATAAGGTCCTATAGGCTGTGGAAATATAACGGTCATATGTTTACTCTGCTGTGCTCTACATCATGACTAGCCATACTGCTGACAGGGATTCATAGTATCCCATAGGCTGTGCACATATCAGGGTCGTGTTTACCCCTCTGTGCCCTACACCATAACTAGTCACACTGGTATATAAAAGATATATTCTTTAACCTTTTTATAGTGTGGGCCACAATACCACGCTGGTGGCCAGAATTCATAGGGTCCTATATGCTGTGCTCATATCAGGGTCATGTTTAATCTTCTGTACTCTACACCATGGCTAGTAACACTGGTGACCAGGATTTCCTAGGGTCCTATAGGTTGTGTATATATAAGGATCATATTTACTCCTCTGTGCCCTACACTGTGGCTAGTCACACTGGTGACCAGAATTCATGGGGTCCTATAGGCTGTGCTCATACTAGTGTTGTGTTTACTCCTCTGTGCTCTACACCATGGAAAGTCACACTGGCGACCAGGATTCATCAGGTCCTATGGTCTGTGTGTATATAAGGGGTCGTGTTTTCTCCGCTGTGCACTACACCATGGATAGTCACATAGGTGACCAGAATTCATAGGGTCCTGATAGCTGTGCACATATGTCACGAACCACCCTGCAGCCCAGATGTCAGGTTGTGGGCGCAATCATGTTCCCTCTCTCTGATTGCTGCCGCTCATTCTGCTGGCAGCAACTTACCTAGTCACGCTCCTGCTCCTCCGTACACCTTTATTGGCTGGTGCACGCTAACCCGCTCTCTAGGGCGCGTGCGCCAGCTCTCTAAGATTTATAGGGTCAGTGTGATGGTAATTGGTTATTGCCGGGCACTGACCCTATATATCCAGGACACCTCCCTTAGTTTCCTGACAGATCTTTAGTGCCTCATGCCTACTGAGAAAGCGTTCCTGAGTTGTTCCGTTGCTATATCATGTACCGTACCAGTTGCCTCCTTCCCTTGACCACGAACCATTGCCGCCTGTCCTGACTTTCTTGCCTGTCCCCAACTACGAGTTTGCCTGATGATTCTGTACTACACTACACCTCAGCTGCCACCACAAGCACATCACATCAGGGATAGCGACCTGGTAGGACTCCCACCACAGCAAGCCCAACCTTTCTTGCAGCAGGTTCTGGTGAACACTGGGACCTACTTATATTCCACATCCTGGAGTGGCTTATACCACTGCTTGCAGTGGTCTAGAGTATCCACTACTCCTGCTATAACAATAAGTTCTGGCCATGGATCTCGCCAAGGTGCCTTTGTCGAGAGTCGCTGACCTCACCACTATTGTGGCCAAGCAGTCACAGCAGATTGCGCAACAGGAGCTGCAGCTCAACCAGCTGACCGCTATGATGCAGCAACTCATCACCACTCGAAAGCAGCAGCTGCCGTCTTCCATGGCTCCCTCTACTTCATCGGCTCCTGCAGTGTCTGTCGGCCCAAAGCTACGTTTGTCTATGCCGGCGAAGTTTGATGGGGACACTAAGGCCTGCAGGGGCTTCATCACCCAGTGCTCCCTGCATGTGGAACTGATGACCAGTCAAGTCCCTACCGAAAGGTCAAAAGTGGTCAGTATTCTTTCTGGGAAAGCCTTGGCATGAGCTTAACCTCTCTGGGACTAAGTTGACCCTGTCACAGCCAATCTCGCTATGTTCCTGAGCGAATATCACAATGTTTTTGAGGAACCAGCCCATGCCTCCTCCGCTGGGACCGCTCTATTAAACCTGTGCCAATGGGACTCCTCTGTTTGAGACTATGCCGTACAATTCCACACCCTGGCCTCGGAATTGTTTGGAAATGATGCAAACCTAGGTGCCACATTCAAAAAGGGTCTGTCCAGCAGAGTGAAGGACATATTTACAGCACGGGATCCTCCATCTTCCTTGAGTGATCTTATTCACCTGGCCATACACATTGATGTGCGTATTTCTGAAAGACAGGAGGAGCTCCGTCACGAACGTGAACTGGTCCGGTCACATTATCTACCCTGTCTTTCTCCGGTATTCCAGAGGCCTCCACTGCTAGTCCGACAGCCTTTAAGTGAGGAACCTATGCAAGTGGATAGAGTTCACCTGACCCAGCAGGAACAGTCCCGATGACGAGAGGAGAATCAGTGCCTCTACTGTGCTAGTCCTGAGCACTACTGCAGAGACTGCCCGCAACGTCTGAGAAATGCACACACCTAGGTTACGTGGGAGAGGCGTCCCTAGGTGTGAATCATCCCTCTCCACGTCTGACGATGCCGGTGCAGATCTCGACCAGTTCTGGACTCTTATTTCAGGCTTCTGCATTTCTGGACTCAAGGTCAGACAGGAGTTTCATAAACATTTTCCTGGTGACCAAGTATCACCTCCTAGTGGTCCGCCTGGATAAACCTCTGGTGATCTCCTCCATCAGCAGGGAACTACTGAGTGAATCTATTCATTTTTGCACAAAACATGTATCCCTTCATGTAGGGGTGCTACACAAAGAGAAGATTGCATTCTATGTCTTGCCCCACTTCCTCTTGGGACTTCCGTGGCTGCAGCGCCATGCCCCTATTCTTAATTGGTAGACGGGCGAAGTCACACACTGCGGTCAAGACTTCCAGTCTCGCTGTCTTGTAGCACCACACTTGGTGCACCCTACTTCTCCACTGACACCCCTCAAACCTCTGTCAGGTCTGCCTGCTGCATATCAGGACTTTGCTGAAGTTTTCTCAGAGAAAAAGACTGAGACCCTTAAACCTCATTGTCCTTATGACTATACTATAGACCTATTGCCCGGAACTAGTCCTCCCCAGGGCAGGGTCTACCCGTTATCTGTGCCAGAGACTCAATGTCACCCTACATACAAGAGAACATCCTCAAGGGGTTTATCCGCAAGTCACCCTTGCCTGCTGGAGTGGGGTTGTTCTTCGTCGAGGTAAAAAAAAGGACAGTTCACTACGTCCGTGCATAGTCTATCACGGCCTCAACAAGATAATGGGGAAGAACCGTAATCCTTTACCGATAATTATGGGTGTCAGGAAAAGCCCGCGCCAGCCCACTCGAGGGTCGACGGCCTGACTTGGGGTGTATCGGGACGTCACACTCCCGCTAGGGGTGCACGAGGTGAGCCAGATACTGTTTCACCGTTAGCCCCTGTCCGCATGGGCACAGGTAGACCCAGGGCGTGCGAGAGGACACCCTCTTCGCCCACAACCCTGAACGGCTGGGAGAGATCTGTTTACCCTTGCTGGTTAAACAAAGCTCGGCCAGTCAAATAAGCTGCCACCAGTTCTTGTTTGGTTATAAGACCGTTACCTACTTATAACAAGGCCAGGAACCAGCCTTGGGGTAGCCATATATTATAGACCGAGTAATAGGCGTGTGAGGCTGATGATCAAGACAACAGACTAGCTCAGATTAACATTTATAGATTTAATTCGCCTTGGAGGTCGCACTAGACATATAATATGTACAGAATGATAATATATACAGGTAAGAGTCAGAGGTGCAAATATAAGTATGGTTACAATTCAAAGGAAGTAAAATGTGTCCAGTTACCTGAGATTGGCTTGTTCTGAGGCCCACATGTGGGGCTGATGTGGCCCTGCTGCTTGGATGCTTCTGGAATGCTGGAATGATGTCAGGTACCCCCCACCTGAATGCAACCATGGGCACACCTGGGTTCCCTGCTTATATCCATGATGGACCGCCCACATGGCAGCCCCCTACACTCCCTCACACACCCCTGGGACGATTTACAAACTCCTCCCTCTCTGGCCATGCCATTTTTGACTGAAACACAGAAATGGTCCATACCGCGGCAGGGCATTGGGACAGAATGGAACTAGTGGAACTGGATGAGTCTAAGCTACGCCCTGGTACCAGGCCCCCCTATCCATGGGCTTCCTAAGTCCAGCTTTGGATTTCTCGGTCCCCCTGCCTCGTGCGAACATGGGAGTGGTGGCTATGTGCACGGGGAGTTTCATATTGTAACATATGAACCCGCCACAGACCAGTTATGAACGGGTCTCCTATGAATCTTTATGAAATATCGAGGCCGCTGGGTCTAGCCTCGGTTCATTCAAGTCTTTGAAGCTTGGGGTTGGAGAGGGCACATGTGTCTCCAGTGCTAATTAAGTTGCATGAGGATCTTTTCATGTGCAGATCTCCTGCTGGGAGGTTTCCTCTCTGCCCCTTGTTAGCCAGGCTCCTTGGTAATTGAGGGTTTCCTATGGAAGGGTATTTATAAAGGGTCTGAGCTGGGCTAATTAATGTGTAAATTGGGCTTTCCTGGCCATTTGTGCGATCTGACCAGATATGAAGTTGGAGTGACTTATCATATTTTGAGTGAATTTTCCTAACAATGGGACTCTGACTGGCTCCATAGAGCCCAGGTTTTTCTAAATTGGACTTGTGTGGGGGCCTACAATCTCATTCGGATCTGTGAGGGTGATGAGTGGAAGACGACCTTCAACACCCGTGATGGGCACTTTGAGTACCTGGTAATGCCCTTCGGTCTGTGCCACACCCCAGCGACCTACCAGGAATTCATCAATGACATATTCCTGTATACCTGTGTTTGTGACAGTAAGGGAACCAGCAAAATTAAATTCATGCTGGTACACTGCAGTACGCAGTCTCAAAAAATTCTCTGTTTTTCACCCTTGAAGAGGTTATTCCTATTTTAGACAATTCTGGGCTATCCACAGGTTATGACACAATGTTTGATAAAGATGGGTCCCACCTTTGATATCTGACCCTGTATCCAGAACAGGTACCTCACCTTGTTAGACAGTCACTGACTACGGCATTCTGGTGAGGGCTAAACCAAAAGGTGGTTAGGACTATGGAAACAGCCAAGCTTCTGTAACTCCTACAGAGGTAAAAGATCACAAGACGGGATCGTTGTTGGAAAAAGGTTAGAGCCAGGAGTACTACAACATGGACCAAGCAGATAATCCTGAGGGTGAGTCAGGACTAATATCCAGAAACAAGGCCAGATCTGGGTCACTGATGAGTAAGGCTCAGTAGGATAAGGAAGGAGAACCAAAAAAGGGAATTAACCATAATCGCTAGGACAGTCAGGATGGCGCCTTTGAAATAGGCCTCCTTGTTTGGCATCATCTGCAAGCACCCACTGTGCAAGAGAAGAACCATGGCTGGAACAGCAGGACCATGGTTGATAACAGGAGCAGAAAAGGAAGTGTCTAGTTGCCTACCAAGAAAACACAGATGTTACCTGGAGCCATGACTGTTCAACACAGAAGCTGGCCAAAGTGTATAACGATATTTACTATTTAACAGTCTTACTGAAGGGATTATGTGAGGTTTAAAGGGAATCTGTCGCCAATTTTTTATTTTTTTTACTTATTAAAACAAGACACTGATGTATATTCTTTTTTTCTTAGCCGTTTTTATTTTCTGATTGTAGATTTCTTAATTTTGTTGCCTATATATATGATTGTGGAGACCGCTTTCTTGCCTACTCTGCTTTTAACAGCATTTAGAGAGATGCTTTACAGCAGCTTCTGGCACATAGAAGTCTGTGAACTGGATCAGTCCTATTGACTTCTATAGGAGAGTTTTCTAGGCATGCTCTGTGACCTGGGAAGAAGTCACTGTGCAGGGAGGGGGAGAAGAGGAGCTGTGACTATCTTCTATTGTGACTGGTGGATCCTGTGTTATCTATACACATTGTTGTCACTTTTCAGTGTAACTCTGCTTGTACTGATTATGGTAGTATAATGTTGAACCGTGTTAGCCATAGAAAGTAGTAGAAGAGTGAAGAAATCAGGCGATACCTTTTGAGGCTGAGTATATATACTCAATTAGTCTCAAAGGGTATTGCCTGATTCCTGTACTGATTATGAGCAAACTACTGAAAATATCTTTTTGTACAGAACAGGAAGTGTCAGACTATTTTTAAGCCTAGTGGCCAAAGTGAAAACTGCAGGACTTGAGAATTTTTTAAAAATAGTGATATATGTAAATTTAGAAAAAAAACAACCAAAAATTCCTAAAAAATGTGTGTAACATAAAAATATGAGTTAAAGGGAATGTATCACTTCTTCAGTTCTTGTGTTTCAAAGTATTTTCAATTTCTCAGCTCTACAAATCCAGAGGCGTTTCTTCCCCTCCCAGCTGGGTGTTTCTTAACTGAAGGGTGATGACATCATCCCCCCCTTCACTGTTCATGCTGGCTCCCGAGCCCTGTCCCCCTCCGCTTCTGTCTGAGTCCACATCTCACTGTTCCTCTCCTTGCAGTCTTATTTTGTAAGAGCTGTTTAAATACCACGTACCTGCATTCAATCTAGACAGTCTTCTATGAACTCAGTCTTCTATGAACTCTTCTCCTCTATCAGCGGGAGGTTTGTTACAGTTGAATCTAGTATTATATGAACGGCACAGATATCCCTTCTATCCAGGAGAGTTAGGCACCAACGCACAATTTTTATGTTTTCTGATTGTAGAAATCCCTGCAGTGTTATTGTGTTTCTTCTGGCTATGCAGAGTGAAATTCTTGCTGGTCCCTTACTCTGAGTGAGAGAGACAGGAATGTTCGCTCCTGTGACTCCGACCGGGGCCAGACAATGTAAATTAGTAGAGCCGTCAGCCAATGACAGGACAGAAGGTGGAATCAGACCGGCACTTGGGAACTGTGTTTACAGAGACAGAAGATAAGGGACCCTGTGAAAACGAGACAGCTTTGCTAATGACATCCAACTGCAAAGTTGCTTCTTTTCACTCTCCCCTTATTCTGAAGACCATTTAATGAAATGGTACAACCCCTTTAAACAATAAGTCATTTTTTTGATGACACATTCCCTTTAAGAGGAAACTTCAATTGAAATTTGTTGAAAGCAGTGGAGCAGGAATGTCCTCCTTAAAGGGGTTGTCTCACTACAAGGATTGATTTTTATGTTAAAGATCTTGCACAAACAAGTCACTTTGCAATATGTGTCCATTAACAGTATCCTACCTATTCTGAGATAACCACTCTGCATCAGCTCCTCATGTTGTTATAGCTACAGACCTGTTAAATCTGTCATGATTGGCTGCCAGCACTGGTTGCTATAGCTACAGACCTGGCTTCTACTGCAGCCTAGTAGAAGCCAATAAACACATGCCTGAATTCAAATTGAAACCAAGAAAACAGGACTAAGGTAAGATTAATCAATGTAGTGAGACAACCCCTTTAAAGGGGTTTTCTCACCATGTGCAATGTCCAAGTTTGGGTTGGGCCTAACTCTATGCTGGAATAAGTGAAAGAAGTGAAAGATTGGTGGAAACAGGGGTGCTGTCACTAGTTTCTGCTGCCCACAGTGAGGGCAGCATAAGCAACATGACCAATTCCCTTTAACCCCTTCCTGACAATGGACGTTTCGGTACATCCTAGCGGGAAGTGACTTCCCACAATTTGACGTACCAGTACGTCCAGGACAGCCTGCGGACTCTCAAGCTGGTCCCATGCCGCATCACCCGCAGCTGGAGGGAGCTTTGGCTGGGGGGGTGAACCCCTTAGCTGCGGCAATCTATCATGATCGCAGCAGCTGTCTATGTACCTGACAGCCTGGAAGCTTTCTATTAGCTTCCGGGCTGTCTGTGACATTACCATGCCCTGCAGTGCCCTGTGGGCATGGCCAGGCATGGTGAGTGACAGTTGCCATAAAGACCATTACATAGCAGATCTGCTATGTACTTATCTCTATGGTATCAGTGATCTATATGTGTTACACCCAGAAATTTTTGAAGTTTGAAAATGGCAAATTTTTCTAAATTTTCACAAAATGTTTATATTTTTCACAAATAAACAAGGATTGTATGGACCAAAATATATTACTAACTTAAAGCACAATGTGTCACAAAACAACAATTTCTGAATCATATGGATAGGTAAAAGTGTCAAAAAGTTATGTCAGATTTAAAAAAAAAATGTAGCTCTGTCAGCAAGGTCAAAACTGCGGCAGTAAGGGGTTAAAAGGCTTGTCCAGTAAAAAAAATATATATATATTTCATGGGGTCAGGTCCACAAAATAAAAAACTAATATTTACCTTGCTGTCCCCTGTCACTGTTGCTCCCGGTGAACTGCTCCCCTTGACTTCTGATTTCTTGTCCTGTCCTGTCAGTTTTTCTTGAGCTGAGGGGAAGCACTAGCAGTTATGTGTTATATACACAACTCATAGAGAAAAGCATGGCAAACTTTCTAAACAAATATGCAAAAGCTTTAGGATCATATAATTCTAAGTAGAAGATCATGAGAAAAATCAAAGCAAGGGCACTTTAACATAAGTATTTTACATCAGTGTTTGTAAGCTAAAACTAGGAGTGACTCTAAAATCAGAATGTGATACATATTCTGTCTGTCCACACATCTTCCTCCACAGAGGAAGCAGCATCGAGGACATCACACAGTTAAAATGAATAGTTTTACTATGAATCTGTAAGGTGCCAAAAGGCAGGTGCGCCAAGGTAGCTGGTGTGTGTTGTGATGTTGATGCTACAGTGAAGGAAATAATTATTTGATCCCTTGCTGATTGTGTACGTTTGCCCACTGACAAAGACATGAACAGTCTGTAATTTTAAGGGTAGGTTAATTTTAATATTGAGAAATAGAAAATCCAAAATAAAATCCAGAAAATCACATTGTATAAATTATATACATTTATTTGCATTTTGCTGAGAGAAATAAGTATTTGATCCCTCTGGCAAACAAAACTTAATACTTGGGGCAAAACCCTTGTTGGCAAGCACAGCAGTCAGACTTTTTTTTAGTTGATGATGATGTTTGCACACATGTCAGGAAGAATTTTGGTCCACTCCTCTTTGCAGATCATCTCTAAATAATTACGATTTTGAGGCTGTCGCTTGGCAACTCGGAGCTTCAACTCCCTCCATAAGTTTTCTATGGGATTAAGGTCTGGAGACTGGCTAGGCCACTCCATGACCTCACTGTGCTTCTTTCTGATCCACTCCTTTGTTGCCTTGGCTGTATGTTTTGGGTCATTGTCTTGCTGAAAGACCCAACGACGACCCATTTCCAATGTCCTGGAGGAGGGAAGGAGGTTGTCACTCAGGATTTTATGGTACATGGCTCCATCCAATCTACCATTGATATGGTGAAGTAGTCCTGTGCCCTTAGCAGAGAAATACTCCCAAAACATAATGTTTCCACCTCCATGAATGACAGTGGGGATGGTGTTCTTTGGGTCACAGGCAGCATTTCTCTTCTTTCAAACATGGCGAGTTGAGTTAATGCCAAAGAGCTCAATTTATTTCTCATCTGAACACAGCACCTTCTCCCAATCACTCACAGAATCATCCAGGTGGCAAACTTCAGACGGGCCTGCACATGTGCCTTCTTGAGCAGTGGGACCTTGCGGGCACTGCAGGATGTTAAACCATTACGGCGTAATGTGTTATCAATGGTTTTCTTGGTGACTGTGGTCCCAGCTGCCTTGAGATCATTAACAGGTTCCCACCGTGTAGTTTTAGGCTGATCTTTCACCTTCCTCATGATCAAGGATACCCCACGAGGTGAGATTTTACATGGTGCCTCAGATCGATGTCTCTTGACAGTCATTTTGTATTTCTTTTTCTTATTATTGCACAGTTGTCTTCTTCTCACCCAGCTTCTTACTTATGGTTTTGTAGCTCATTCCAGCTTTGTGTAGGTCTATGATCTTGTCCCTGACATCCTTAGAAAGCTCTTTGGTCTTGCCCATGTTATAGAGGTTAGAGTCTGACTCATTAATTGAGTCTGTGGACAGGAGTCTTTTATAAAGATGACTAAGACAGCTGTCTTTAATGCAGGTAACGAGTAGGAGGGTCTAAGGGCGCATCCCCACGGCAGTAGACAAATACCGGCATTAGTCCTGTTTTGCGGCCGTCCCCACGACCGCGGGGGGACGGCTTTTCTCCGTGATGAGCAGAGAAGAGCCCTCCTCCCTCCCATTGAGGAGCACATCTTCCATCCGGAAACCGGACGGAAGATTGTGCTTCTAGAATGTTTTGCCGCCGGACAGCCGGCGGCAAAACCGTCCGACCGCAAAACCCGTGCAGTTGGGACTTCTGCACGGGTTTTCCATAGAGCACAATTGTGCTCATTTTCGGCCGGTTTTTCAGGCGGTCAGAAAAACCGCAAACCGGCTGAAAAAACGGCCGAAAACCCGTGCAGTGGGGACATGTCCTAACTGGTCTGTAGGAGCCCGAACTCTTAATGGTTGGGAGGGGATAAAGTACTTATTTCTCTCAGCAAAATGCAAATAAATTTATATAATGTATACAATGTGATTTTCTGGATTTTATTTTGGATACCGTATATACTCGAGTATAAGCCGAGTTTTTCAGCACAAAAAATGTGCTGAAAAAATGCGACCTCGGCTTATACTCGAGTCACTGTGGCGCTCGGGCGCTGCGATGGCCTGAGTGCCGACAGGGACACTTCAGCTATATGCGACTCATGCGCATATAGCTGAAGGCCAAGTGCAGCTGACAGCCTCCGGGCGCTGCGATGGCCCAGGCGCTGTCAGCGATCTCCTCCCCTGTGTGCGACTCCTCCGGAGCGCACACAGGTGAAGAGGTACCACTGTTGCGCAGAGAGCAAGCGCTCCCTGCTCCGCGGTGGACTCCGGGCGGCCGCAGACTCGCGGCCGTCCGGAGGTTCCGGCACAGGCAGCGTGTGTCATCACGCTGCGTGCGCGGCCTGATGACATCACCCGCCTGTGCCGAGAAGACCGAGGAGCGTGCGGGAGGCGGAGCGGCGAGGAGACGGAGCAGCGGGGAGCCAGGTAAGTGGTTTTTTTTGTTTTAAAATCCTGCCTACAGCCTACCTATAGGACCTATACCTGCCTATACCCTGCCTACAGCCTAGTTATAGGACCTATACCTACCTATACCCTGCCTACAGCCTACCTATAGGACCTATACGACCTGTACCTGCCTATACTCTGCCTACAGCCTACCTATAGGACCTATACCTGCCTATACCCTGCCTAAAGCCTACCTCTAGGACCTATACCTGCCTATACCCTGCCTACAGCCTCCCGATAGGTCCTAGACTTGCCTCTTCCCTGCCTACAGCCTCCCTACAGCCTTCCTATAGGGCCTATACCCTGCCTACAGCCTACCTATAGGGCCTATACCCTGTCTACAGCCTACCTATAGGAGCTATATCTGCCTATACCCTGCCTATAGCCTACCTAGAGGACCTATACCTGCCTATAGCGTGCCTAGAGGACCTATACCTGCCTATAGCCTACCTGGAGGACCTATACCCTGCCTATAGCCTGCGTAGGGGGACCTATAACTGCCTATAGCCTGCCTAGGGGGCCTATACCTGCCTATAGCCTGCCTAGGGGGACCTATACCTGCCTATAATGACCTATACCTGCCAAGGGGACTAATACCATGCCCTATAGCCTGCCTAGGGTGACCTATACCATGCCTATAGCCTGCCTAGTGGGTCCTATACCTGCCTATTTCGTCCTATACCTGCCTATATCCTGCCTAGGGGGACCTATACCTGCCTATAATGACCTATACCAGCCTATAACCTGCCTATGGGGGGACATTAAACTGCTTATACCAGCCTATATCTGCCTATGGGGGACATTAAACTGCTTCTACCAGCCTATATCTGCCTATGGGGGACATTAAACTGCCTATGTAATTTTATTGGTATCCATTTTTAAAATTCACCAGTAGCCGCTGCATTTTTCACCCTAGGCTTATACTCGAGTCAATAAGCTTTCCCGGTTTTTGTGGCAAAAGTAGGTGCCTCGGCTTATACTCGGGTCGGCTTATACTCGAGTATATACGGTATTTTATCTCACAATGTTAAAATTAACCTACCCTTAAAATTATAGACTGTTCATGTATTTGTCAGTGGGCAAACATACAAAATCAACAAGGGATCAAATAATTATTTCCTTTACTATATGTGCCTACTGGTGGTGTACTGGGAGATGCAGTGCACATGCAGAGAAGGAACCACATAGACAATGCAGCTTGGGGTCTTGGCAGACTTTACATTGTTCTTAGGAGACACAACAGACAAGCACTCAGTACACTACAGTCAGTTACACTTGTTCGTCTACAATTCACATTTGACTCTAGCAATTGCCCTGCAGCCAAAGTTTTCTGTCCTGTTCCCCACACTTAAAGTAGTTGCCCATTTTATATTGTTTTTTTTATATTATGCGTATTATAGGAAATCATACAATTTTCTGATATACATGTATTAAAAATTTTGCTCCTGTACCTCTTCTTTACCAGTGTAGCAGGGCCCACAGAACCTCCTCCCAACAGAGCTGCCCCCCTAAGTTACATAGACCCATCGCTGCAGAGATCGTGGCCACCCCCTAGCTGCCGCAGTGCAGGTAGAGCAATGTAATGTAATGATATCACCATGCTGCCTGTACCAGGCCGTAAACCCATGAAATCAGGACTGAGGCTTATGGCCTGTTAGACACTGGAAGTGGCATCGCGGAGCAGGTGGCGTGATGACAGGGCTGGGCTCAATGAAGAGGTGTTTGGGGGGAGAGAAAGACAGGGAGAGGTAAGTATTATTTTTTTTATTTTTAACAGTAGCTCTGTATGCCTAGCTACTAAATGACAGAACTTGTATAGCAGCCTATATGCTGGAGGAGCATATAAACCTCTCAGCTGGGGGCCCCCCCTATGTACCTACCTACTGGGTGGATCCTAGACACCTCCCTACTGTGGGGTCCTATATATCTACATACTAATGGGAACCTATTACTGAGGGATCTATATACCTACTGAGGGGGCCTTCAATGCTACTTATTGGGGGACTATATACCTTTCTACCTACTGGGTGGGCCTATATAGCTATATATCTACTGAGGGGGCCTATATACCTACTGAGGGATTACCTAATGGGGGGTTATATACCTTATTACATACTGAATGATCTATATAATTACTAAGCGGGCCTGTGTACAGTATATAAGACCAATGTGTGTGGTTATTTCTGACCTGATGGACTACATATATAAGGCCCCATTCACACTTCTATTTTAAATATTTTTGGGGTTATAAAAATTTGGAAAAAGGGGGCTTTTTTTTTTTGGCGACTTTTTTTTTTTTTTAATTAAAGTTTTTGTGTGCATTGGTTCATGTAATTTTTACTGAAAATTTTTTCCCCCCTCTCAAAAATTTCTGTGAAACCACAAGGGGGGAAAAAAAAAAAACACTTTTAAAAGGAGACTTTTACCCCTTTTCCCTTTACTTTTTTTTTATGCAAAAAAAAAAAATTTGGAAAGTTATGGGGGAAAGTAAAACAGAACAATAGTTTGGGAAAAAAAACACTCCCATCTAACTTACTGCCCCTTTTAAAAAAACTACCTATGAAAAAAATTAAGAAATAAAATAAAACAGTATTTGCCTATTGACTTCAGTTAATATCTGGCTTTAGTTTTTTTTTTTTTTTTGTTTTTAAAAACTGCCCCAAAGGATCTTTTACACGTCAGGGTTTTGCAAAAGGGAAAAAAAAACACTAGAAAAAATGCTACTAAAAGTTTTGCCTTTTTTTTAAAGGTTTTTTAAAAAAAAAATTTTTAAATCTGAAACGGTTTTTCTTTTGCGGGAAAAAAATTAGGTAAATATAGAGAAAAATAAGACTTTGTTTTCCTTTTATTTTTTGCAAAAAAAAACAACTTTCTCGAAGGCCGTCACATCCCCGTATTAACGTTCTGTGGTTTCCTTTTCTCCGGGACCCCACCTCCCTGCTTCGTGCCATGGCGGGGGCACTTTGGAAACTTTGGGGAAAAATTTAAGGGCTTTTTCTTGGTTGGGGGGGTTTTGGGGCACTCAGGCTCAAAAGGGTTTTCGCCTAAATTGCCCTTAGGTGGACACCCTGTGGGGCTTGGGGCCCTGGGAAAATTCCTGGGAGAAATGACCCGGCAAGGGGGTTTGTGTTGACATCAGGTGCTCATGCCGGGAAAACCCGCTCCCGGGGGTCGAACTTTTTTTAAATATTTTTTTTTTTCAAAGTCAAAGGGGCCGCATATAATCTACAGGGGGCTATAACCTACAGGGGGTTATAACTGCAGGGGGTCTGTCCCCCTACGGGGGGATTTGTACAGGGTGGTATCACCTAGGGGGCCCTTTTAACCTAAAGGGGGGCATAAAACCCTTAGGGGCATTTCACCTACGGGGCCTATTACAGGGGGCATTTTTTTCTACGGGAAATTTTATTTTCTACAGGGGGCATCATGTTTTGTTTTTATGGCCCCCCTGTTAAAAAGGGATGCCACCAAATTTTAATGGGGGGCCCTGAAAGGATAAAAAATGCCCCCGGGAAAAAGGGTAAGTTGCCCCCTGTATTTTTGGGGGGCCCCCTGTAGATAAAAAGGGCCCCCTATAATAGGTCCTGACAAAAAATTTCCCCCCCCTATAAAAGGCCCGGGGGAGATAAGATGCCCCCTGTATATAGGCCCATGTAGATACGATGCCACCTCTAAATAGGCCCCTGTAGATAACATGCCCCCTATAGATAATATACTCCCTGTATAGAGGCCCCTGTAGGATAATGTGCCCCTGATATATATGACCCTGTTGATAAGATGCCCCCTGTAATAGGCCCCTGTAGATAAGATGTCCCCTGTACGAGTATATAGGCCCCTGTAGATAATATCTTGCCTCTTGTGCCACTTACTTGAGATGCGCCACAGGGCCTGAGTTACTGGTTTCACTGGGCAGGGTAGCGTTTCCCCGGGGGGACCCCTGTGTTTAAGGGGGGCCCCTGTGCAGCCCCCCCCTACCTTGCCCGTGGGAAAACCCGGGGCCCTCCCAAAAAGGTATCTCACAAAAGTGGATTTTTCCCCCTCATTTTTTTTTAAATATTGTTTTTATATCTTTTCAGGCACAACACAAAAGGGATATCCCACTTTGATACAATGTAAAGTAGTCAGTGTTTTGTTTTGTTTTAACCCAGTGTAAATTTTACGGAGCCTTAAAAATAAAAATCAACACACAGTATCGATGGCAAAACTGCGGGAAACAAAAAGTAAGTCACCCCTAAGTAAAAAATGGCAAATTTTTTCCCCAATTTTTTCCATTTTCCCTTCACTTTGGGTTCATGGATTTTTTGGTTTTTAGAAGGTCTCAGGGATAAATTGGGGAGCAGATTTTGTTTAAAATTTTTGTTACGCTCTCCACTTTTCCCCTTACGTAAAAATGGCCTGGGCCCAAAAGGAGATTGTAACCCCCTGAAATGAGTTTGCGCGGGGGGCCAAGACCATTCAGCGGTTTAAACAAGAAGATTTAAAAAAACAGGCCTTGCCATGATTTTAACTAAAAAAAGTTGAGTGATGTGCTCATTTTTAATTTTTAGAGGATTATATTTCAAAATGGACGTATGAGTGCTGCCAGCATTTCTGCAGAGGTTAAAGGGGTGGAGGGTCAGCCTGTTAGTGCTCAGACTATACGCCACAAACTGTATCAAAGTGGCCTGCATGGCTGTCGTTCCAGAAGGAAGCCTCTTTTAAAGATGTACAAGAAAGCCTATAAATGGTTTACTGCAGACAAGCAGACTAAGAACATTGATTACTGAAACCATGTCCTGTGGTCTGATGAGACCAAGCTAAACTTATTTGGTTCAGATGGTGTCAAGTGTGTGTGGCAGCAACCAGGTGTGTGGCTCCGCGACCCCCCCGCACAGCCGCCGGGTGTTAGCGGCAAATCGCCGCTAACCCCCGGCAGTAGCAGTAACTGATGTTTTACCCATCAGGCGCCGCGGCTAAGATGGCCGCGGCGTCTGAATTAACGCCGATCGGTGCCGTGCACCGATCGGTGCGGTGATCGGCATAAGCGCAGCTATGCTGCGCCGATCCGATCACCGGGCATTGTGGTGGGGAGCCTTGTGAAGGCTCCCGTCACTTACCCTGGCTGGTTTGCCCCACTTCCGTCCGCAGACAGGAAGTAGGGAAACCGCCATCTTTGTACACCCTAATGCATTGCCTATGCAATGCATTAGGTTGTATTAACAATCGCGCCACCTAGTAGTCAAGTACCACAGGTGGCCTCAATGTTTACAGTAAAAAAAAAAAAAAAATAAAGTTTAAAATACCAAAAAAAAGTATTATAAAAGTTCAAATCACCCCCCTTTCCCATTTTACAAATAAAATCATTAAAATAATAAAAAACTTACACATATTTGGTATCACCGCGTCCAAAAAAGTCCGATCTATAAAAATATAACATCATTTATCCCGTACGCTGAACACCGTAGAAGAAAAAAAAATCCAAACGGCAAAATTGCGTTTTTTGGTCATTTTACGTCACTCAAAAAATGGAATAAAAGTGTTCAAAAAAGTCGCATGCATTCCAAACTGCTAGCGATAAAAATACACTTCAGCCCGCAAAAAATGCCCCCTCACTGACGTCCGTAGGTGTTAGTACAAAAAAAGTTATTGGTCGCACAAAATGGTGCCATGGCGCAAATTTCAAAAATAGAAAATGTTTGGAATTTTTTTATGGTACCAAAACATAAAGGAAACCCTACATGTTTGGTATTGCCAGATGCATAACAACCTGAAGAATACAGATAACACATTATATTTACCGAAGATTGAACGCCGTAAAAGCAAAACCCCCGCAAACATGGCGAAATAATTTTTTTTTCACAATTTGTCCCACTTGGAATTTTTTTGCAGTTTCCCAGTATATTCTATAGTATAGTGAATAACACCATTAGAAAGTACATCTTGTCCCGCAAAATAAAAGCCCTCATGTGTCTATGTAGGTGGAAAAATAAAGAAGTTATGGCTTTCAGAAGGCGAGGAGGGAAAAACGAACGTGTCACCAAAAAAAAACGCCTGGGCCTTAAGGGGTTAAGCATGGTGGTGGGAGTATTATGGTTTATGGCTGCATAAGTGCTGCAAGCTGTGGGGAGCCACAGTTTATTGAGAGAACCATTAACCCCTTAACGACCCTGGACGTATGAGTATGTCCCAGGGCCGCTAAGGGGCTTTGCAGGGGGATCGCTCCGCGACCCCCCAGCACAGCCACCGGGTGTTAGCGGCTGATCGCCGCTAACACCCGGCAGTAACAGCGCTGGCGGGTGGTGTCGCCTGCTGGCGCTGTTTAACCCGTCAGACACCGTGGCAGAGCTGGCCGTGGCGTCTGACTGAATGACGATGACGATGACGATTAAAATAATAAAAAGTTACACATATTTGGTATCGCCGCGTCCGAAAAAGTCCGATCTATAAAAGTAAAACATCATTTATCCCGTACGCTGAACACCGTAGAAGAAAAAAAATTCCAAACACCAAAATTGCGTTTTTTGGTCATTTTACGTCACTCAAAAAATGGAATAAAAATTATCAAAAAAGTCGCATGCATTCCAAACTACGATAAAAAGTACACTTCAGCCCGCAAAAAATGCACCCTCACTGACGTCCGTAGGTGTTAGTACAAAAAAGTTATTGGTCGCACAAAATGGTGCCGTGGCGCAAATTTCAAAAATAGAAATTGTTTGGAATTTTTTTACGGTACCAAAATATAACGGAAACCCTACATGTTTGGTATTGCCGGATGCGTATCAACCTGTAGAATACAGATAACACATTATATTTACCGAAGATTGAATGTGATACATTGCCTGAAGAAGCAGTTGTGAGAACTGTGAAATGCGTTGTTTTAAACTTCAATAAACCAACATTTAACAGTAAGTTTGGAAGCAGTATTAACTATGTTTCTATGTTAAAATTGGGATAAGCGCCATAGGAACCTCTCCCAAGGATCTTGTTAGAACAGTACCTTCTTTTAAAACAAACTTGTTTCCGTGGTCGTTCATGACTGTGTGTCCAGAGGATCCGTGTTGCTGCTTTCCCGGACAGTGAAGGTTTAGCTAGAGCTCCTTCTCCTGAGACGATTAATGAGCTGTACCATTTCTTATACAGCTCAAAAAGGTGAGCAAGTTTACTTATGTAAACCTGGTAATTATATAACAACGGTAACGCACATTGCGCTGTTTTTATCCTCTCTGAGGTGTGCATTCATCTCAAAATCGATAGATGTATGAACAGTCGCACTCCCATCTTTGGCTTCGGCCTTAACACTTTGTCATGCGCCAAAGATTTAGACACATTTAAGAATGTTTGACTCCAAACCTAGGCGCAGAACAGTTAGAACAGCCAGACCAAGTTAAAGGTGGTCTGCCTGAGCCTGGAGTTGTCGTAGTGGAACTACAAAGCTCCTGTATATATGAACTGCAGAAGAACAGGTTCATACATTCTGGCGCATTCTGCACCGCCTTAAAGCTAATTAAAACTGGCCTGTCAGTGCCAAAGTTCATACATGTCGCCCATAGCGCATATGTTTAATCATCCACCAATGGCAGAGTGGCCTCGGTTCAGATGGTTCCAATGAGGACCTACTCTAAACGAACAATCTCACCTCCTTCGGTGCATTTCCAGGCCTCCAAATTTTCAGGGCAGAAGGGCAGCTATACTCTTTTCTAATTAAAAACAGACACTGTTTTGACTCTGGTCTGCCTGAGGAAACTGGGCATAATTGAGTATACTTAAGAGTGGTTAGAGGTGTGACCTGATGTGGTTTCATATATGCATGTGGTTAGACATGTGGTCTAGTGTAATGTCATGTGCATTGCACTGCTTTGCCCAGGGTCCCGTAAAGCTGGTAAGATGGCCTTGCATTTACTATGGGGGTCATCTGCCCCTTTACAAAATCAGGGACTGGTAACAGTAAGGTGACAGCAGGTCAGGTGGGGAAGGTTACCTGTAAAATTGTGCCAGAGAGAGGGGACCATCTCTCTGGCAAGAGTACATATGGATCCCTGAAGATTTTAAGCTAGGTCTCTCACACCCGCTTTGTGTTGGCTGACAATGCCACTATACTCGCTATCTTCAAAGAGAAGCTAAATATGGAGGAGTCAGCATGGCTGGCATATCTCGTGGCTTCCAGACAGGATGAGGCTACTCAGCTCTCATTTTCCTCAATACAGCCATGGGAGGACCTATCTGAAGTTAGAGCGTACATCAGAAGAGGCACTGAGTCAGGTCATCTATGACATGTCCACCACGGCTGCGGTGGTCTTGTCTCCTGGTGACCTCTTCAGTCGGCTTCATGTGTTTATTTACAAGTGCAAAGTCCTTTCCATGAAAATAAAATGTTCAATAAAGCTAAGGCTAGCATTCTCTATCTCTATAGAACTAGTCTAAATTTGTCACTGAATATCTAGGTAGAGTTTCCATTTAGCAGTCTAGGAAAGTTGGGTGACTTTCCCTGTAGAGCTGTAATGGAGCCCCACTTGGTTGTATAAACAATACTTTCTTGGTGCTATATGTATTTCCATATGGTATTGGGACAGTGGTATATGTGTGTTACTTCTGTCGCTGTGTGAGAAATCAGTAAGTGAGGAGCTGCCTCCTGATGCCACAATGTTTGCAGTGCTGCTGGTGTCATAAGCAGGACAAGGACAAGGTATTTTGGTGCCCTATGGAAGTATTGTAATTTCAGCTCATATCCTCACCCTCACCACTGTAAAAAAATTAAAATCCTTGGCCCTTACCTGTGCCCCTACTGGCTAGTTGGAATTGAAAAAAAACAACAATTGCATCAACACAAAAATGGTGTTACTAGGGTCTAGTAGTATGCATATATATAACATATTATATTGTAAGATTCCATATAAATGGGTATAAAGACAATTTTCTATGGATGACACCTCTAAATAATGGTCATGCAGTTACCACATAATACTGCTATAAAAGCAGCAAATATTTTCACCATACTGTTACTGCACAAACCATATC